>VYZP01060036.1:0-91003 GCA_013400635.1 Hypocryptadius cinnamomeus
CAGTAACATCATCATTGTGTTAGAGCTTTTTCAGTCAAGTTTCCTATTCAGCATATTGTCCAGACACCCACATCTTCTTGTACCCCTCTGGACCAAAGTCAAACTGTACATTAAAAGGATGAGCCCCTGAACACACCTGTAACACTCTGGTACAGCCTCACTTCAAAATTTTCCATAGGATCAACACAGTAGCTCCAGTTGCTTTGGCAAAAATCTCAGTTACGCAGGCTGAATGCTTAAACTCAGAAAAACAGACCTCAGCCATCAAAATTCACCCTGGAGATTTTATTACTAAGAGCAAAAAACCCCACAGTTTCCTTTTCCAAACCAAACAAAATCCTGGAGTAGTTTCAATGTACTAGTCCAACACCTGAAAAGTTCAAAACATTATCTCCTGTTTGGACATGGCTTTCACTCACACATCCCTCATACGCAAATTATTTTAAAAAAACATTTAGGTGCAGCAGAAGGCGGCAAAAACAAACTGTGCTGGATCAAACACAGCAATGAAGAAACAAAGAGAGAAATGCAGGTCCTGCTTGATGGGTTTGGAACTGCACAGGATGAGGGAGAAATTGAACTACTGACTCTTCTGAACAAAGTATAATTGTCCTACTTCTATTATGGGTGTTTTTATTTACATACATATATGTGCATATGTATATATGTCATATTTATATGTATGTGTATATGTATGTCTGTTAATGCTGCATAAACCATTGAAAACACTATAGAGAGTAGTTCATTTTCCTAGCTTCCTACCCAATTACCTCAAACCCTTACTGAAGCATCCTAACAGGTCCCAGGAAGCCAAAAGGCATCCAAAATGACATTTTCTTAAGTGTTTTAATTCCAGAAACATCACCACGAGAAGCAGGGTTCTATTCACAGCCCATTTAGACCTCAAGCAATGGATCTAGCAATCTTTTTTAAGTCACAGAGAGACATGAGAGACAGGATCACTCCTCATTCTTTAGTAATACTGAGGCTGCCTGGAACTGAGCTCTGCAGCAATGCATTTCAACTGATGCTTTATTGGCCCAGCAAGCTATTTAAAGGTTTTGACAGTTCTTGACAGTTATAAATTTGCAGTAATTTCTCCCTGTAGCTATTTTCTGATCTTTTCTGCATTCTGTCCCCTTTCTTCCCACCTGACTCCTCCAAACATCCCAGCAGCTGAACAGCAAGTGTACAAAGCCACATCTTAATCCTGCCTAATAGACTCTTGAGCAGAGTACTAAGAACTGAGTGGCTCAAAAGCAGTAACCTTTAGTAAGGCAATGCAGAGGTGTTTATGCAACAGTGTCTCCCTCAAAGAGCCTTATATAAGCACAGTGATCACAAGGGCTGCCAGAAGAGTGAGGCATCAGCAGCTCTTGATCCCCCAGTCCAACACATCTGTAAGCTAATTTTACACCCAAGACTGTTTAAATAGTTATGACATGTGTGAGAATATACACTGGTCTTCCAGCATCGCCTCTGATACAACTCAAACCTTATGAAATTGTAATTCTCAGATGTACATTGAAGACATGCACTAATTCATACCCAAACCCACTTGACTGCAAAGAAACTATCAAGAGTATGAAACTGGCCTGGTCAGTCAGGCCTACACAGATAAGAAAACAGTTTCCTAAAACATGTGTCCTAAACACATCCACCCACTCACAATATACTCGCAAAACAATCTGATATGACGGAAAAGGAAAAATCATTCCCTTAACATCCTATCTGGGCAAACCATTTCATAGCTTTTTTCCAGCAAGGGAATATATTGCCAGTTTTGTAGCTACATCTATGCTGCTCTTTGTTAGAAACACTCCCCCAGTATCTCAGAAAAACAGTAAATATGTGAGAGACACAGGAGGGAGATGTTGGCAAAAACAAACTTAAGAAAAACACACAAAGAAAGCCAAAACATGCAAAGTCTGGAAGATCTTACGGTTTTTACACCGGTACTTTGTCCTGCTTGCTTCATGATGGGTGTTGAAGAAGAGGGGAAGGACGTGAGTATAAAAAACAACAGAAGCTTGGGCTCCTGGCCCACAGGAGTGGAACTGAAGTGTAAGATAAAGCAGAAGCAAACTACAAAAGAACCCAGATGTGGCCTTGCTAGAAAGAACTGACAGATGCTGAGGTACCGCCCTTCATCATCTCTTTGCTAAAAATATGGGCCAGATCCAGAACTCTTTCAAAATGACTGGAATCACTCCACTTAAATTCAGTAGGCTTTGGATCAGATCTTTAATTGGGCCAAAAGCAAACTCACCATTTGTTGATCAAAGCTCAATAAGAACTTTCAAAATACATACTTTCCTTGGTAAGGGCAAACAGCTTCTAAATTCTCAAAGTTCCTACTGAAAAAGCAACAACCAAGGCAATTGTTGGCTGATTCATTGGTGTCCCCTCACTGTAGCTTGGGAATACACAAGAAGTTCACACAAAAAAATCTTTGTGTATCTGTTCTTTAGGACTGTTATAAGCATATTGACTGCACCATTGCCATTAAATTAAAGCAATAAATAAGAACTTATTAATACAAATAAAATTTCTGAAAACTTAGAATTGTAAAAATCCTTTAAAATTAGTATCCCAATTAAACATTTCTCCAAGCTGTAACTTGGACAAAAGGCTCCACTTATACAGAGTGGCTTTCTTTTTGTTTGTTTAGAAAGCTTTACAACTATGGTCTGTCAGAAATTTTGAAAAAGCAGCCTCCCCATAATGCACCTTTACACATAATTTACAGTCCTACTAAAGCAGGGCCTTTTCCTGCAAACACATTATTGTGCTCCATACCTAAAGAATAGGATATTACTGTAAAACATGTGTGCACTAGGAAGGAACTGTTATGTTTCCAATACAAAGTGAAGTGCCAAAGACTACACAGAATATCCTCCCAAAAAAGAAAACACTGTTTAGCTTCCCTAAGAACCCACAATGAACTTTGCCCAGTGGACTGGCTGGCACAGAGGTATATGACCTCAGTGATACTAACACAACATCATTAGTATGAGAGTGAAGCCATTTCTTCCACTGGATACTAAACAGCAAAATATTTCATTGCCTCTAGTCCTTCCCCTAGAGGAAGATAAATCACTGCTGATGTGAAGTTTTCCTCCAGAAAATGTTTTATAAAGCATACTTAAAAAAAATTAAAAAGTGCTGCTAAGCTGTCTTATTTCTACAGCTCTGCCAGAGAAACTGCTCTTGCTATAAAGCTCTTGTTCCCTTGGACAAAATATTCATTCTTAGCCTCAAAAGAGGGAGAGTTTCTTACCTGCACAATTTGTGCAGGTATTAAAACCAGTTTAAAGCTCTTTATTGAAAGATGCAAGGTGAAACAGCCTGGCAGCTGGATCTGTAAGCAAAATGAAACATGTCCAGGAGCAGGGTCTTCTAGAGAATCCTCAAGTCTAAATGGGAGATGCTGCCAGCCTGCTTTTGCCAACTTCTGAGGGGGAATCAGACCCTTTCCACAATTAGGCTGTGTAACAGCAATGCAAAATGCTTTGGTCAAACCCTTCATTAGGGACACACTGGAAGGGACTAAAGGAAAACAGCATGTCTGTCCTTCTTTTGTGACTGAGGAATTGTTTAATTGTTTCTATAGACAAAAGCATTACAAAAAGGAGTCCAAAGTTAGTCACACACTTGTACAAAATTGTCTGACTACCTCCTAATAAGGCAAATTCACAAGTGGAGAGGAAAGATGATCTCTCTGGCCCACACCACTTTCAGTAACTCAAGGGGAAAAAATCTTCATCAGTAACCCACAGATGAGAAACAAGCCAGAGAAGGGGCAGCGGGGGCTATAGGGTCTGTAAAGCACAGCCCGGCCAAGTTTAACTTTTTCTCGGTTCCAAACCACTCCAGTACTCCAGGGTTTTCATCAGAATAACTCATTTCCAATGAACAATAGCATTCTAGCATTTTTATGGTCACACCTGCACACACATTTAGGAGGTTCATTTCCTGTCTTACTGTATACAAGCACAGAGAAGCTCCTAATTTGTTTATTGCTCTCCAGACAATATTTTTACACTCACAGAGAAATGAGATGTACAAAGGGATTTAAAAAAATAAAATAAAAATAAAAAGAGAAGGGAAAGATATGAATTATCCTAAATGCTGGCAGCTCAGGAAATGTCTGTGATTTACAAGTAGGCAGCCCAAACACTTGATGTGGAGACAGCCACCTTTGCCAAGAGTCCATTTTTTAACCAAACTGCCCAAAACTCAGGCATTACACGACCTCCAGCATTAAAAAAGTGTCAAACATCCAAAATACTACACAGCACCCAAGAGATCTTATCGTCCAGGTGTACGCAAGCATCTTTTGCTTAGTTCCTCCAGCCTCAAGATTCCTGAAAAGAAAACTGGCCAGGGGAATGCCTCTCAGGATCCTCTGCTGTGCTCCTCCCAGACTATGCCTGGCAGACTCACACAGAGGAGACTTCCTTCCTCTGATGGAAGAAGTGCAGCACAGGAGCTGGACATCATCTCATGGCTGCAAGAAAGGGGAGGGGATTTTGGCTTCTTTTACATTCCCTGCATAGGAAAAAGGATTTCCCATTGATAGGGACACATGAAGTAGCCTGGCAGCTGGGAAAAACTAACTGCAAGGAAAAGGGAGGCTTTACAATGGTGGTGACCACAATCACTACGTAGATAAATGCAGAGAAATCAACAGCACATAGATGCTACTACTGAGCCTCAAAGCAGTTGCAGTGTTGCTGCCTCTCTACATTTTCCATCACGATTCCTTAATACTCCTCCACTCAGAACAAAAATAGCCTCTTCAATATGCCAAATGTGCATGGCAAACATATTTGGCTTCTACATCTCATTTTATAAGCAAAAAATTAGGAAATGGGACTGATCCGTGACAAACAGCAAGACAGTCCAGTTTAGCTTGTTCTCTCTTCAGTGTAAATTTTTTTGGGAGACTACAGATGTAAGGACTTGGGAAAGGATATTTTAGCATAGCATCAACAAAAGTAGATTTTTGACAACAGCAATAAATGAAATGAAATATTTCCTGCCATCAAAGCTGTCAGCCCCTTCTAAAAATTATTACAAAGACACAACATTTTCCAGGACTACTATCATCATAGCTCAGCTTTGTGAGACAGTGTCATTCCCTTCTCATTCCTCTTTACAAACACAGGACTATCAAGTTCACTGAATTTTATTAGTTGTGCCTCTATCCCCAACTACCTGACTACCATTCTTTAAACTCAGTTCAGATAGAGATCAGCAAATTTGCTTTAGGGAGACTGAAGCTCTTGCTGCCCAGCTACCCTGCACTGTTCTGGAACCTCAGCATTGGCTTACAACAAGACAGGATGAAGCACAGAGTAAAAGACAGAGGAGAATATCTCCCGTGGGTGGCCACGTGCTTGGAATGAGCAGCTCATCACTTCCTGAAATTCTATCGTTTGTCTCATCTTGTTTTCCTCAAGGTCACAAATCAGCTTTAAACTAGATTTTGTCCTTTCCTACTTTTATAGGAAATCACACCTCCAGCTGGTTAGTATTAAGCAATTCCCCTAGTTATAACCCAGGGAAATCATTTCAGTAGCGTAGCTGCATTCACAGTAAGGAACTAGCACATCTTAATATGGTTCATCCCTTACGCTATTTTTAAAGAAGTCTTTCCTTCTAATTTAATTACTTGGAAGTGACTCCAAGTTCAGTTCCCTCCAGCAAGCCTGAATTTAAAAATACCTCAGACTGGTCATTCATCAGTGGCATTTCTGTTGCTCTGCAAGGCACAACGGCTTCTTTTTATCATTTCTGATAAGTTAGAGGCTTCTTTTAACAGCAAGCAAAAGAGTGTTGTAAACCGAACTGATGCTCAAAACCCAATTAACACTGATATTCACCAGAAATACACATGAGCTCTATTTGTTTTTACCCTCCAATGTTGCTCTGTGTCATGAACAACCCACCAGCCAAAAAGTAAAATGTTCCCACTTCTAAAGCTCTGCAGTTTCCCTTCTGGATTGCCCACAAAGAGGTTCACACAATAAAATAAGCCTTTCTGCATGCCAGCCAAAGAAAAGAAGCATGAGCCCTCCTTTCAGCCATTCTACACAAGATCTGATGAAAATTTGGAACCATACAAACAAAGATAATTATTTTAAAATATTGCAGTATGCTGTTACTCAATGGAAAAAGCCATGCAATTCTTTGTATATTTGGTACAAGTTCAATGATTATTCCAGGCTGTGAAATTTTTACACTACACATTCCTGGAATGAGTTCTTTTAGAGGTAGAAAGTTGCCATTTGTTTCCGCTAGAAAAAAGGGATGTTTCCTTTAGCTGCACCACTTAATGTTTGCAATAAAACACTCCAGGGTGCGGTGACAAACTGTCTAATAACCACCACACCTACCCGTGAATGAAGTCAGAGTGTCCCAGCACGGATTAGGTGTGGCCAGACTGGACAACCTCATTGTATCCTGTTGTAAATTATTACTTCATGAAAAAAAACATAACTGGGGGCAGGGAGGGTTAAGTGGTGCTGGACTTTAAAACAACTCTCCACATACAGTATCCAGCATGGAAAGATAGGGAAGCAGACAGAAGGATCCATGTGCATCATTTCTATTTGCAAAGTTTGCAAAAAAAAAATCTTTTCCTAAGTGTAGACTATGCAGACTTTTTCTTCCTTTTTCCTCCTCTTCCCCTGTCAAAAGAGGTTAGAATAGCTTTTTTTCTGGTGAGATGATTCAACACTTACTGGGCTTTTACATTTCAACAAACAAATTACATGAGAGGAAGGAGGACAAGTAATAAACACACCAAACTATTACAAACCCTCTTGAAGTCAAAGCAATGCTTAATTTGGTATTGGAGATCATCTTGACATTGACCAAAGCTCATTATACTTTTTTTTGCTAAAGCCAAACCAGGTTTAACATTTACATTAAATTTAGATTAACAGCAAACTCCTGACACACAGGAGTTGAACTGAAAAATCCCACAACTATGGAAGCGATGGCTTGGCATCTTACAGAATATTGTGCTTCATTCTGGAACTTCTCTTTCCAAGAAAAGTCATCCCACAGTAGATTTATCCTTTCCTGAACTGTTCCTCTAGCTCGAGTTCTAACAGGCAAAATTTGAACTCTTTACCCATAATCCTACAGAGAAAAGAAACAGGACTCCTACTAGAGCAACAGTGATTTAAAATTTGTGACTGTTTCACAACAGACGTTCCCAGTCTAAATGTTCTTTTTCAGTATCATAACATTTTTCATATGTTTACACTCGAATCAATGTAATAATGTCAATTTTAAGCGGCTGCTTAGAGCAATAATTATCTTTCAAAGTAAATGGTCCAAACATTTTCTCCTGCCCTCTGGGAAATGAACAAGCTTTAAGAAGATGGTTGGTTGCTCAAGCAGCCAGGAGACACAGAGGCGACAGCTGTCAATACAGACAGAAACCCACAATTCTCATAATGCAAACCAACAAACATTAGGATATAAAGAAGTCTAAATATAAACCAATTTGATTTATTTTCTTCCCAAGCTTCTTTCTTGCTATAGAATAAAGAAATTTTGATTATACTATTCTAGACTGGAATTGTAACCACTTTCCCAGCAGGCAAGTCCTCCCACTCTACTCCTGTCCTGCCTTCCCACTGCTGCTACTAACCCCAGTTTGATTCCTTTGGGAATAAAGTTCCTTTCTTAGCCGTTTTTAAAGATTGGAATTTCATGGAACCCAAAATGCTACCAGAATTTTAGCCTGTTTAGTCTTCTCATACACACTACATTTTTTATTCTAAAAACAATTCTGAAGATTTTTAGAGAACTACATTAAGACAAGAAAATATTTATGCTTATCTCAAAGCCTGAGAGACATAAGAGTTTGGCTTTTTCTTTTTCCCTAATCCTTAAAAGTACTAGAGGAAAAAAGGTATCTTAAATCTGTGCAGTAGGACTTTTAGGACACAATATCTTCCTTGTTTTATTGTGCCACAAAAACATGGCCATTACTCCTTCTCCCCTTCCCATTAGGGACTGATTTATTGATTGATTAATAGCTTTGACTGTAAGAATTTGAAATCCCCGTTATTTCTGCCTCAAATAGTTGCCATCCTTGCAATTATTTCAAAGAATAATAATTACTTTCACCCAATCTATTTGAAGTTATAAAAAACCCACCAGTTTTTGAACTCTAATCCATAAAACCACAACTTGTAAAGTCATAAAGGATTGCAAAAGAGTCAAACTTATGAAATATTATACATCATGGAGAATGCAAGGAGGCCTAAGGTTTTGTTCTTAAAATATAAGACTTATATTTATGATACTGCTTAATACATCCCCTTTTAGAAGTGAGAGATGGAAGCATCCAAGATAGTCTTGCAGAAATGTGACCACAACAAACTGAAGCCCATAATTCTATTTGTAAAAATAGGCTGTAGGCTAAGATTAATAGACTTTACTGTAATTCCTGGGGAAGCAAGCGCTTTTCCCAATATTTCTGCATGCAGTAACATCTTTTACTTGTTCCAAGATCAGCTGTGATGATTTTGACAATAAAGAAGAAAAATGCATTGAAACAATCCAGATCAATCCAAGAGAACCCGAGTTATTCATAACCTTTAAGCTTTTCCACTTTATAGATATAATATTGGATTTCTCACCTTCCTCAGACTAATAATTGAGTGAGGAAAAAAAACAGTCCCAAGCCCAACACTTATTTTCGCAACTTCACACTGTAAGTTCATATTCACCATCATATTTTTAAAATACATTCAAGTGACATTACTGGCATAAAGACAAGTGCTCAGAAAACTGGACTGCTGGAATAAAACTGTCCATGAATCTTTAAAGCCACTTGCATGTAACAAGAGGGCCAAATTTAATCTCTTTATTGCCTGTATTCCCTAGAGGGCTGCTGCTGCTCTGCATGCTGGCTGAGCAGGTACTGCTCAGGAGCACGGTACCCCGCCAACATGAGGCCTCGGGCCATACTCACTGCCTGCCGTGCACATTCTGTACTCAATATAGAATTGTTCTCCTTCTGGGATGTTCTGTTATAATTAACCTCATATGAGTGCTTTGCTAACATCAGCATTTATCATTTTAACACCCCAGGAGTTGTTACCATCTCTCCATCTCAGCTGGATTTTGCAGATGGGAACCCGAAATGCTGTGTGTCCCCCAGAACCTGACTTTTCAGGGACCTTGGCATTGACAGTGAAAGGGGCACTGCCAACATAACATGAACTTGGTATTGCTCAGAGCTAGAAGTTCAAGATGACACTGCTCTGCAAACTAACCAAGACTGCAGTCACTGTGAGATGACTGAAACCAGCTCACCCAGGTGCTCGCAGGCTCTTTGCTTTCCTCTGCCCAGCTCCCTGACTGCCCACCTTAGAAGCACTGAGAAAACACATGAGTATTTCTGAAACATCTGCCTCTGCCCTCATTTCTGCTGCTTGTAGGATCCAAAATCTGGGCAAAGAGTCCCACATCTCCTCCTCAGTGAGGAGAGCTGCCTCCTCAGGGCAGGGCAGGGCAGAGGCCCTAGGCACCAGGTCATGCCCTGTGAGGGCGAACATCAAGAGACTGTAGCACTCTGCCCATGAACACAAACACCACTGCTCTTGTAGAGGCAGAAAACCTCCAACCACAAAAGCAATCCTGTTGTCCCATTTCAAGTCCCTAAGGTTTAGTCTTGCTGAACTTCTCATTCTGATAGGCAAAACTTTTTTTTTTTTTTAAATCATTCTGCTTTAGTCTAAGCACACAAAAACCCCTTGGTGTGAAGTGTATTTCTTCACCCAAACAGCAAATTTCACAGAACTGAACCTAAGGTCTCATAGTGCAAATGTTGGGGATAATTACCATTAAGGTACACTGCAACCTGCAATTTAAATTTCAAAGCAGTGATTTCATGCACAAGGGAGGCCAAGGGCACAGTTCACAAAAAATTGATGCCAACATAAGAGAGAGCACAGAACCAACCCTCTCTGCTATTGGCTACACAGGAACTGAACCACAACAGCACACCTGATGAAAGCCACCATCAGTGCTGGCACACAATGGGTGTAAAGGGATGCCATAGGGTGTATGGTCTGGTAACTTTTTCAGAAGCAGCACAGGGTAAGTCTCTCTTCTGCAATCATAAACAATGTCCCAAAAACTGTCACAGCTTTTAGTAATTCCACTGATTGCTTCTGTCTTCCACTCATGCCAGAATCCACTTCACTGCTTGAAGTCTTGCTTTCCCACGTTTTCCCTCCTATTCACACAGTACCCAAAGTGGCCAGCAAAAGTTAGAATCATAGCCTACATATTTTATTTGTTCAGTTTCCTTACTTTTGGAAACTTTCCAGATGGAAGCCAGGAAAACAAGTTTTAGAGGCAGGGAATACTGACCAAGGGCTTAAGAAGCATCTGAAAGTACTTGCTTTTAAGAGGACTACATTACAACTACTATTTGTAGTCCAGCAGTAGAAACCTGGGCAGTTTTTGATCCAATGCAAGCCTTGGTGGCAACACAGAAAGCTCTGATTTGGATAAGTGATGCAAGTGCACTTTGACAGAGCTAAATAAATACAGAAGCTAAAAAACAGTAAAAAGAAACTTTAAATAATACCTTGGATCTCCTGTCTCATTAACCTATGAGAAACCTGGGAAATGTCAGACAGAAGGGTTCCCTCTCTGAAAGTGTTCTATTTTAGAAGTAGTACATAGCACAAACAGTGGCTTCCTACAGCTTTAGTCATCTCATTTCCAGACAAGCTTGCTGCTCAAATGGGAGGACAAAGAGCAGAAATTACAGCATCACTTCACGCTGCTGTGATTCTCTGGAGCTGTGTACTCTGCTCCCTCATGCCCAGGTGTCACTCCCAGCTGCTGCAGTTTGAGGGTCTGCAAATGGAGCTGCTGTGAAAAGGCACACCCAGACTCTGAAGTCCTACTCAAGAGTAAGGTGACAAGGTCTGCAAAAATTGCAAGTCCTTTATTTTAATTAAAACAAATGCAGATCAATAGTCACTCTTCTAGATATGCACAGTCGTAAGTTAATCAAACCAGTTAGTTCTTTTCTTTCCACAGCAATCAATGAAAACAATTTTAATTAATTAGCCCAACGGCAGCCTGGCTCTGAAGAGTTTAGTATGAGCTGAAGCACTGAACAAGCAGGCAATATACAGGGGAGAAGAAAACCCATACGTCTTTAATCTGTGAAGAGGAATTACTTAATTTGAAGTTCTGTTTGCTTTCCAAACAAGGCTATGCTGAAAATAACTATGGGCCATAATATTGTTTTTGTTTTCAAAAGAACACTCGGCACAAGAGTTTATCAAGGCCAAGTACTTACTCCCTTTCACCACAGAGGAGATAAAAAGGACAGACAAACTTCCAACAAGTGAATTGCACTTTTCATTAAGAACATAACTTTCTGAGAACCTGCATTTTCAAGTTTTGCAACTAGAATAAAAAATCATGCAGTAAACAACAGTGATCAAAGAAGCTGCAAATTACAACACAGAATTTCCAGTTCTACTCTCCATCCATGCTAGCACTCACAAAGATCAGCTCTTCACACAGCTACAGGAATGAGACTGGTAATCATTGTAGTGCAGTTTATCACTTTTTTTTTTGCAGATAAAAGAAAATAAGCCAAATTTAAAAAAAAATTAATTTCTTCTGTACATATTTGCTGTTCAGTGACAGACCACGTATGCAAAAAACCCATATTGTAACTAGGTCTCCTTTCTTGTGTTAAATACCATGACAACTTCAGTCCTTTGCATTATTTGCTCATTCAAGTATTCATAATTCTTTCAGTATGACACAAAGAGACACATCAGTTCCACTAAAATTTCAAATACTCTTCTGCACTACCTTAAATCAATGAAATTGCTTGTATACAGAAAGAATTAAAGTCACCAACAGGCACATGAGAGTCACTTCATTTTTCTAATGTGTTTTAAAATAGCTAATGAAGGACAGGCTTTTTATAAAGCTTGGCATGTGTGTAAAAAATGTTTAAGCCTTAGGATCTGATTTTTTATTAGCCTCTTCTTTTGGATCTCTGACACTGCCCACCTGTCTCTGGTCACTCTGGATCCCATTTCACCCCAGAAACAAAACAGGAGGCAGCAGGATAGACTTGTTTTCTTCCTGCCCAAAGACTTCAAAGGAAGGTCTCTTATGCCTCATTCGTGGGGAGCAAAATCTCCCTGCCAGCCCCTGAGCACATTTCTGAAACTGCCAATGCTAAATGAAAATCCACAACAGTGACCAAAGCACTCAGGTTCACTTTACCTCTCACTCCCTCCTCTCTCCTGTGCAGCTTTGTCCTGTAAGCCAGCAAAAACCACTGTTGTGAGGAACAGCACTGTTGAAAAAGCACAGATTAAACACCCACTGGTTCCCAGTCACTCTTCCCCAAAATGTATTCATTTGGGTCTCACCTGCTTAAGCAAAACCCACTCAGGTGAAACACGGATAGTCCAGTGCACCCCAGAATGAGACAACAGGGTTGGGGTATTGCCCAGGTGCTCAGAAAAGGCCAGAAGACATGTACCTGAGATGCAACTCGGTACACAGGGATCATGTTTGTCTGCCTCAGGAAGCTGCAATTCCTGCTTGTAACAGAGTAGGTTTAAGGTTCCTGTGAGTCATCCCTAAGCAGTATTGTCCTTCCTTTCAGCAGGTGCTGCAGGTGCCAGCCAGGGCTGTGCCTCAGAGGAGCTGCTGCTGTCTGAGCAGTTCCAGCACAGGAAAAGGGAAGGAGCGTGGTGAGGAAGATGAGCGCTTTGCAGCCCACAGCTGAGCACTGTAAACCCCCCAGACAGACAGTGGGCTGTTAAAGCATGCACAAGGACATTCCTCCCCAAACCCCCAAACTGCTTAAACAATCTTCACTCTGACAGTAAGGAACAGGAATGTTCTTCGAAAGCCCAGGATGAGTTTGCTACAGGAGGATTTTTATGCTAATAACTTACTGAATGAGCCAACTAGGCTCACTACATACAAATCGGGCTTCAGATACTCAATATATTCCTGGCAACAACTCTGCTACGTACTGAAGGAGCTCCTACTCCAGCACATATTAGTTCCAGTTGTAATTTTAAAAAGTAATTCATTAAAATGCTGTCATGGTATGATAACAATGTTCTTAATAACCTGTAAATCATTTAAATGCGTACATTCTTTTGAAATTCAGGAAGATTTAACTACTGCCCATAGTACACAGGGCTGGCCAAAACACTGACAGAAGAGCTATTCTATACTCCAAATCAATTTTCTTCTCCAGTCAGCCTTTAAAGCTCATTGCTAATATTAGCTTTGGGACTGCATGAGATTTTAAAAGTGAGCACAAGAGAGGCACTTTTCAGAGGCACACTGGAAAACTTTGGTTCCTTCCAACAGGCACTGAAGCAAAATTCTCCATACTCTATGTCAGTGAACTACCAGCTGCAGCAAAGCTTTTGCAGTGGCTTTAAGATTTGGGGGAGCAAGGGAAAAGGATGGTCACTCTTCTGTATTATCCAGGCTGTGAGAAAGAGTTGACAAGTTCAGTGGTCTGAGCCTGGACAAAAATGTGATAGTGAGCACCAACTCCTTGCCAACCATGAGAAACTGGGGCAGGAGGATATTCACAAGGGCAGGGAGAGCAGATGTGGCAAACTGGCTCTAAAACCATTTGGAAACAAATTGTGACGTTAAGCAGCAAGTTTGATTTAAACAACTCCAATCTTGCACTATCAGGATTATCTGTTCAATGTTTACAATAATTCTTGTGTTTCAAAACAAACTTATAATTTATTTTATGTTTCAATCTTTCTCCTTGTGTGGAAGATATTTCTATCAGAAATAAAACATTTTCAAAACTGTCTTCCAGTTAATGAAGTCTGTGCATTAAGCTAAAGGCACTTCCTTTGGGAAAGAAAGTGTGAAGAGTGGGAGATTAAACTCAGTGCATTAAAGTGGATTGGAAGGCCACCAGCACAGTAAAGAGCAGCTTATATCTCACTTATATTTGCTCCAGGCACTCACAGCAGAATTATAACTTCAGTTCAATGTAAACAACACTATTATCATATACTTGTATTTCTTGCATCTAAAACATTAACCAGATTTCAAAGTTAACCTGGAATTCGTGCTGTACAGGTAGACAGCAAATTAAAATGGTTTCTCATCAAGTCATCAAGCTTAAATACAGATGACCTAATGCACTGGTGATGTTCACAACCACAGGTGTTGATAAGTCTGACTAATGGGCACCACAGTAACAAGGATCACTCTATCATGTGCTAAGGAAAAACTGCTGCTCAAACTTAGCTTAGGTGGCATTAACTATTACTGCAAGCCAGAGTCTGACATAAATACATATATAGAGTGCACTGGCTTTTTCTATCCAGCCATGAGGCACTGAAATCTTAGAGAGGAGCCTCAGCTTGTTAGACTGTGCTATAAACATAATTCCAGCAGTCTAGATGCTGTACCAAAATAAACAGAGGCATTAAAAGCAGTTCTCCAGTATTTTTAAAGGGGCCCAGGAAGGACAGTCAATTTGGTTTACACACAATGTGTTACTGTTTGGCATTATTTCTAAATTAGGGGGAAAAAAAGCTGATAGACCTGAGCAAGTACTAGAAGATGGGCACAAGCCACCTCCACTCTGGCAGGGCAAAACTCATTGCTGTCACACTACCAAGTTAAATGCACAACAGTGTCATCTCTTGACAGGTGTATTATGAGCAAAGGCAATTATGATGGAGTGCTTCAGGACAGGGAAAGAGAAAACTGCGAACTGGGCTGAAGCTTTAGTATTTCTGCTCTGGAAACTTCATTTCTCAGAGTTTTTGACCTAGTCACTTTTCCTGACATTGACAGAAGATGATTACTTCTCCTTGGCTCTTCCTATGTAGTCTCCAATAATAGGGTACAGCTGCCAAAGTTATCCAAACACATCCCTCTAAAACTGTGGTAAATGTTTCACATTTTGTCCTTCTACTACATGGATGTTAGTGTGGGCAGTTTCCACATCTTTAAACCTTTTTTAGTCCCCAGAGAAGAGGCAGCTATTTTCTGGAAAGTTTCCTCTAAAAATCTCAGCCCTATAACCAAACCCCAGCATTAAAGAGGGGTTAAAACTAACCCCATCAAGTTTTCTCTGGGATTAGCAGGAGGGACAAGGCTTTTCAGCAGCAATGCAGCTGGCTCATGAGGCTACACAGAATTAATTACCTGTTGCCAGCCCCTGGTGTGGGCACATTTTCAGCCACGGCCTCCCACCAGTGAACCCTCTTCACCAGCAGCTTGTAGAGCACAAGAACAGATGGGCTTTGTGTCCTGTGCTTGCCTCCAACAACCCCCAGACCACGACAGAGAAACTACAGTGGAACACGCAAATGGAGGATCCTTGAGTCACAGATAAAGAAGCCACATTAACGTGACTCATAGAATCACAATGGAAATTCTGAGGAATTTCATAAATCAGAATGAGCCATTGCTGCACTCTGACATTCAGCAATTTTCCTGAAGAGAGATTGTTAAGCGCTACTAAAAAACAAGTTGTTCACAGGCAGAAAAAATGGGCAAATCCATTTTCCTTCCAACTCATTTGACTAACCTTGAGGTACAGGTGAGGACGATGAAGGTCAAAACCATATTTTTTGGTAACAGTCTCCTTCTCCTGTACGTAAAGACTCATTGAAATGTAGAACTGCTGGAACATCTATGTAGAAATGTTTACTCTTTGGGGTGTGGGTGCCTGCTCCCAGACGCTGAGGGCTGCTGGGGCTCTGTGAGGGGAGCCTTCAGCCAGGCCGCGGAATCTCGGGAAAGGGCAAAACTCACACGGAGTGTGGGGAAAAGTGTGAGGAATGTCCCTGGAGTGAGGGGAAAAGTGTGAGCAATGTCCCTGGGAGTGGCTGTGCTGGATTCCCTGGAAGCCAGCACAGAGCACATCCACACTGCAGCCTGTGGCAGAGCCTGCGCTGAAGCAGGGGGTATTTCCTGAGGGAACATGGCAGCGGGGAGGAACCGCAGCCCATGGAGAGCCCACACTGCAGCAAGAGAGGGGCTGAAATGGACTGACCACAGCCCACATTCCCCCTCCCTTTGGCCCTGCTCGAGGGCAGGATGAGGTAAAGGAGCTGGGAATAGAGGAATGAAGCTGAGCCTGCAAAAAACAGGGAATGAGGGGAAGGTGTTTAAGTTTTATCTTTGCTTTTCATCATCCAAATGTAATTTAATGATTGTTAAATTAATTTTCCCTGAGTTGAGTTTGTTTTGTCTCTGATGGCAACGGGTAAGTGACGTCCCTGTCTTTATCTCAACCCACGAGGTTTTTCATCCCATTTTCTCTGTCCTGTGAGGGGGAGAGTGCCAGAGTGGCTGGGTGGGCATGCAGCCAGCCGAGGTCACGCGGGAAGGGCAGGGCAGAGGGAGAGCTCGCAATGGGAACTGGCCCAGGCTGCTCCACGCTGGGCTGCGAGCAGCATGAAGCCCTTACACAGCACTAACTCTGCTTTGTAGCGATGGCTCCAGCACCTGGAACAGACTCCCTGCACAGAATATTTCCAGTATCTGCAGCTATAAACCAGGGATTCTATAAGAAACATAAGCAAGGGTGCATTTAAACTGCTGTCAACACCAGCTCTGATCTTTCACGCTGACATTAACTACCCTCACAGTCCAAGACTGAAGGAATGGATGGAGGAGTGACAGGTCTCACACAGAGCACTGAGGAAACAACAGCTGACAAAAAAAAAGGAAAAAATTATGCTTCAAAGAAAAAAAAAGAAAAAAAAAGGAGAAAGATGATTTCATCAAAAAACAGCCAGCCAGATTTTATTAATTCTGACTGTACTTGCAGGATCTCCAAAGGACTACAGACTAGTGTACTTATTATGTAATTCCTGCCAATCACCCCTTTGAGCCAGAAACACCAGACAGAAAATAGTCTTATTAAAAAAAAAATTAAACGGGGGAAAATTCAACTTTTTAGCTTTAGATTCAATAAGATACTGAACTTAATGAGAATACAGGGAAAGGAGATAAGAATCAAGAAGAAGTAAAAAGAAAAAAGGGCAAAATCCCACCATTTGTTTTGAAGACTGTTTATTTAAAATTGCTGCTGACCAAAAAATGAACAAAAGTAACAGGAAATAAAATATTGCTGTATCTAAGTGCCATGTTTCTATGATAATATGGAACAGAATCATATGCTGCAGTAAAATGTTTTAGCTGATCATTTCTTGTCTTTTTGGCACTCTGCTGACACACTTTTAAAGTGTTAATTAAAAAAAGAATCAAATCAACACTACAAATTGGATAGATTTGTGCCCTACAAACAGTCTCTTCTGACCAGTAATTTGTGGAGCTGGGGCTCAGCCAAATTCCAATGAATCTGTGGAGAGTTTCCAGGAAACTGTCATCGCAGCAGGATGCAGTTCTTGATAGGGTGATCATACATGGCAAGTGAAGTGATGCTGAACTGTCACTAAACAAGTCTATTTTATTGTGCCTGAACCTTCCTTTAAGGCTCACCCAAATATGGAGATTGACAGTTTATGTCCAGATAAGCATTTATACCATAATGTACCCAAAGCCCCATGGTATCCACATGGAAACAAGCTTTTTGGATGATTGTCATGTTGTGGGAACAACAAAGAACACTGGACCAGCCACAGCTCTAGAACACAAACATTTTTTTATATTTATAAATCAAACAGGCCATGACAAGAGACCTGAACATGCAGTACTTTCCCCTTAGGGGTTCTGACTTCTTTCTCTTCTATTTTCTTTAGTTTGAAATAAAGAATTTTAGATTTAATATACATGAGAGCATTTTAAGTGTGCCTAGTGCAGCACTCATCCTGTATTAATCTATTGCTAATACTTTTAGAAGGCTATTTCCAAGGTACAGGTAAATAAGCACAAAAAGAAAGCTAACCTGCATGCAGAATAACAGTAATTTGGAAATTCAGTGTAGATGTATTGACTTTTGACAGGTTTCTGCTTTCTGAACACGGACCCAGTTAAGGCTAGGCAAATACAGAGTAAGAATCAGCAGTCTAAGCCTCCCTTGATGTACCTTCTCTCCAATAGCCTTCAAAATATCACAGGTAATGTCAGAAAAGTGATAGTGAAGTGTTTGTGTACTCTTGGAGAAAACAGAAAATTCCTTCTGTGTTACTGCCATGGAAATCAGAATATCCCTGCTCACCCTGCAACTTCTTCCTTAGATACATAAGATGGGGGGGGGAGGAGGAGGGAATGAAAGAAATCCTTGCCTACTGCACAATAATTCATAACAGCACTATTTTATATTCTCCTGTCTTTCCACCCTGCCCCTACCACTTAAATGGGTGCAGACTGCAAATTGTCTGAAACGTCTTCTAAAAGAGATAATTTAGCTTAAAATCACTGTTTTCTGAACTCAGAAGAACAAAAAGAGTAAACAATGCATTTTTAAGAATGTCACCCTATGGAAGAAGCAGATTTAAGAGGACTGACTTTCAGAGGGAAAGCTCAGTATTTCCTGAAATTTAGAAAGACCAATTTGAAAACTAAGGAGTGAAGAGAAGCATCTGAAGACTAGCAGCCACTGGAAAAGCTGATGGAATGTGTTTAGATAGCTGTTGATGGAACTGAGAAGGCACAGGTATAAAGCAATATTGCATATTTTCCATTCTGAATCACTTTGCCAAATTAACTGTTAGGCTGCAACCTTTCTGCTACCTCTGTCCTTCAAGCAAAGTATTTGTCCCAATTAAGGCTTCAACCAAAATGATTCAGATGTTTCCAAGAGGAAGCTGACAAATGTTATTCTTTTCTTCTGTTGAAAAGCTCATCCCTTCACAGCTACAGAACAGGATCCTGTCCTTGGGCCACAGACAGTCATCTTTCAGAAGGGTAAGGTCCAGGAGATGTGCATGCTAAAGGCTGCTGAAGGAACACAATCAGCCAAGCCAGGAGGACCAAGAGCCCTCCAAGGCATCTAAACCAAGCATACATCCTTGAATACCTTGGAGTAATCACTTTGCAGTGAGATTTTAATGGGCAGGTCAGGAGATCAGATTCAGGTTCTAGCTTTAGATGGGCTTCAACCCATCTCAGTAATTCTTACACAGCTTCATCAGGTTATTTAAGTAGGCACAGTTAAGAAAAACTGAGAAGGAAACTAAGAGGAGAGAGCTGAATTAGATGCAGGCTGTTTAATTAACTAGCTCAATATAACTGTAAGCTTTTTTTATTGAAAAGGAAAAGAAATGCCTTCCAAAAGAAGAGGCCAAACTGGGACTAAAAGACAGAATGTATATTAAAACCTCAAGTTTCCTAACTGAGGAGTTGGCAGGACTCACATGCCCAGGGGAATCAATCCCTCATCAGACATGCAAGCATCCACCCATCACACATGCATACTGTGCTGCTTTGGAGACTTATCACAAAATACACAATGGCAGAAGCAGCCCAAAAGAAATGTATTTCTACGGGAACCAAGAAAAAACTGGCAAGAAGAGACACTTTTTTTAATGATGCCAAGTCAATATTACACTCAAAATAGCTTTTTCTCATTTCCAAAACAGTTGAGACAACAAAAATAAATAACGTCACTCTCAAAGACACAAACAAAAGCACAAAACATATTAATCACAAAAATGAAGGATCAGTGCCTCACTCCACTAAACAGGGCTCTCTTGTGTTCAGAGGAGGACAGTGTAACTGGCAAATTGCTACACATCTCTTTCCCTTTTGACCAGCTAGCAACTCAGCTTAGTGTTCTGGAGCAAATAAATTCACAAAGAATACAGAACTTCTTAGTGGGGAAGAAGATAGAAATACTGGTCAGCTTCTTTGGAGAGGATGCCAAATATGTGTGAATCACAATAAAGACAGTGGCCCAATGAGAGTACTTACAGTTCCAATACAGAAGAGTTGTTTCATCAACCCCTAAAAGCCACCCCAGCTCGACAGATGGGATTAGATTTTTAATTGCATCTTGTAAGGCCTCTACTCTGGCATTTCAGAGGGTAAACAAGCAGTAGATCACCCTTTGTGTGATTGGGCAAAAGGGCCTTATCCACCTGAACAGACTGAACTGGAGACCACCTGTCAAGAGAGAAAGAGAACAGCAAAAAAAAACCCAAAAAAAAAACCAGTACAAGAGACAAACAAGAATCAGCCAGATAAGCCCAGGAAGATCCAGAGTGATGGAAAAGACCAAACATAGGAAGTGACAGATGTGTTCTGTAAAGGGCTCATAGCTTAGTCCTCAGCCATGCCTCTCCCTGAGAGGTAGAGTGGCTGGAAGCAGCTACTCAGGACACTTAAAATCCCCATAGTTCTCCATTTCCTTCTGTTGTCAAGTGCCTCTGAAAGGTAAACCATGTACTTGGGTCATGCTAAGAGTCTTGGGTCATGGCAGTGGTCTGGGACAGCAGCTGTGACGTTTGGGGTCAACACAAGCCCTGGGGCCAGATCCTACAGAGGATAAAGAGTCTCAAGTGGGAAATGAGAGGTGGAGAAAATGTGTGTCTGAAAACCTTCTTCAGGAGCACTCTAGAGCCCAAAATTCACAACCCCCCAGCACGCACCACAGGAAGAATTGAAAAATACCCCATCTAGACGTAAATGGAGAGCTGATAGCTGGCTCAGAAGAGAATGTCTCTTATCAGATATGAATTATAAATCAAACGCAACAGGCTAGAGGAGGAATCATTAATTTTTCAGTTCTCAAACCATAGATATCATGTTTAGCTCTATCCCACTAGTCATTGTAATACAATGCAAGAAAAATTACTTGCAAAAGTAACTAGTCATTGTGGAATCACATACAAATAAAAATTTAAAGACTACAATGTTACCATTAAACTTTTAAAGAAAGACAACAAAGCTTTAATGCATGTATTTCTCTATTCATACATTCATGCAGTGTTCAAGAAACAAAACAGTCTTGCTGCATGATGGATGGCCCAAAACAACATTAGATGGAGTAGAAGCTGTAGAATTAAGCAAATCTTCAGAAGCCCTCTCTGAAAGAATGATCTCCATTCAGCCCTGGGCTGACAGGGCTTCAGCCTGGAGTTGGCACATCTGTGCAAAACTTGCTAAGCACCAGCACTCCAGTTGTACAGTGCCTCTCTGCCTCAGTTTAAGAAATAAACAGGGATCATAGCACTGATGACCTTATTCACAAGTTGCACTACTAGAGACCAGTAGGGATGGAGACTTCCTAAGGAGTAGCACAGCTTTGCCCCAACAAAGTCTTTTCAACTGAAGTAGAGAAGGAAAGCAGATGTTTTCCAACCTGTTTATTATCATCATCAGGCCAAATTCAACGCCACATGGAAGACCTCGTATCTTATTATCATTGCAATCTATTTGTCAAATGCCTTATTCTAAAAATACACAAACATGACACAACCAGAACCATTTCATTTCAAGGAACCAACCCTTCCAATATTATAAAAACCTGTATCTGCCTGTCCTCCTCCACTGGCCACCAGATTCTTGAGAGCACTGCTCATACAGATTGGCTTTGATTTCAAAATTAATAGATTATGTAAACTGAGGGAACATTCTCAGCAGAACTCTGTCAAGAGGAGCTGAGGTGATTCTGGTGTTTTATTTCTGATACAAAACTATCTAGACATGGATTAGAAGTTTTGCTTCACAACTAAAAAACATAACACATTGATTCAATGGCCGCACCCAGAAAGTCCTGTTATTTTAATCCTGGACTGTCTTTGCACTGACGTTTCTGTAGGAGATACTCATTTCCTTTGTTGCTGCAGATGCTACAACTTCCATACATGATTTAGAAGTCATCAGATTCAGAGGCTTCATATCTCCTTCTGTTTGACTTGTACTGTGTATCAGAAAGCAGCCATTTTATATACCTCTTTCTACAGAATTCTCAAAACCTAGTAATTTTTAAAAATCTAGTGCCTGTTGATGCTCTTACTGTTTTTGCCACAAAGACTCATTAGCCATTTACACAAGATACAGTATGTGCAAAGCCAGCTTCAAAGAGAAAACAAAGATGTGAGACTTACACACCACACAACAGAGAAATTAGACAAGATCTAGAGTTGCTGGTCAAAGCCACAGGTCTGAGCACATGAAAATGACCATAAAGACATCCTCCAGACCCTGCTGCATCATTGTGCTTTGGAATACTGGAGGATAAGCCAAGTTAACAGTGTGGTTCCACAGGGAAGTCTCAAGGCAGTGGCTCCTGAGCCCAGTGCCAGACACACACCCCACGGAGGGAGAGCTGCCCACCTACACAACTCATGGCCCCTGCTGCTTGGAGCCAGGAAACTCCATCATCAAATGCTGGGGCTTGGTAAAACACAGGAGGTGGTTCAGCAAGCTGCTGACAGCAGACAAGGGTTAACCACAGCATTATTAGATCATAACACATCTGGAGAGTCTTATTGCTGGGGCAAACATTAATCTTCAGAGAAAGCTAAACACGCAAAATGAGATCTCACTCATGAGGAAGAACTGAAAGGGATGTTATACACAATGAAAATAATCCCAAATAACTTTTGAAACTGAACTGGCTGAAAAGGGGGAGAGGAAGTGTTTTTCCACAAGAAAATACCTACTTCTCCTTGCTGACTGGAATCAGAGTAAGCAGAAAAGTTTTAAGCTGAACTTTTTCATTTTGAAGTATTTCTACGATTGACCCAAGTTTAAATTAAAATGATGCTTGTTTATAGAAATGTCCAAGCTTTCCTTATTCCCAGAACTGTACTTAAATTGTGTTGATATAGATATTACATTACATTATTTCCCTGAAGACGTGAATAAGAGCTAATGTAAATGCCAATTTAGTTTTAAGAATCCTTGGGGAGTAAAGCTTTGTCTGGCTTTATTTATGAAGGCCCTTATATACTTAAGCAGTCTCAAGTTTGCTTTGTTTGGCTCCAACTTAAAAAGCAATTTGTTCATTTAAGAATATTTTGCAATTACTTTAGTCTGAGAGTGTACCAAGCTTTTCTGGAGAGTAATCATTTAATGGTGCACACGTACACTGGAAACAGCTGCTTTGGTGTTTAGATTTCAAATTCAAGAGATATTTTTCTTGCACCTGGCACCCCTGTCTTCTGTTGCTGGATGGCCTCAACACACAGCAGCAGAGTACAGGTATTTCATAAGGATTTCACATTTGAAGTGCACAAATTCTGTGTTTACACTGCCACAAAGAACCATGGTAACCACTGCAATATCTAAATATGGGTTACTGTACAGTTTATTCCATAATATCCATCCTGAGAAAAACAAAGAATCAGGTACCCATTAGTGTTTGCACAATAGTTTAGAGTGCAGAGTTTTAGGCACTTTGGACAGCTTTGAAGCTAGTCTAATTAAATTGCATTAGTAATTGTGAAAAAACCAATCAGTGACTAATTAAATCCTCTTTCTGGATACAGATTACTGGCTGAAGATTTATGTAGTAGACGCTACACTGTGGTGTACTCACTGGAATTAATTTTTCCAATCACCAAACAAGGATTCCTAAAATCGCCTCTCCATGGTAAAATAAGATCAAGGCTGAGTAGGTTTTTCCAATCTATGGTGTTTTTTTCAAAAGAACAATACAGAATTTCCATTAAAAACTGCAGCATTTCTGTCTCAACCCCCATGCCTCTTCCTCTCAATTTCATTAGCTGCTCCCAGTGACAAATGATCAACTAATAGTATCTCTATAACAGTGCAGCCAAATTGAACATTACTCTTGGATTATAGAGAAATAAGTGTTGTATCTACTGGCTGGAACCAAAGGACAGTAAATCAGTGTTCCACTTCTGCCCTGATTACACAAGTGTATCTCGGGTAGCTTTACAATACTCCCCCACTCAAGTGTGCATCTCCTTCATGTTCTAAATTGGCTTAGATGAAATTTTGCTTCATTCTACTGCTGTATTTCAGACATCTTCCAATGCAAACTGAACAAAGCTCATGGTTTCCCTTTGTTGGCCTTGAAAAGTTTTCTTGTAGTTTATACACTACATGAGCACAGAAATCCTGTTCCAGATCATTTCTCGCAGGTCCCCCAGAGATCCTCACACCACAGGGCCCTACAGCTGATTTCAGCTGAGAAGCAGGTAGTAGCAGAATAACTTGTTTACACAATAATGCTATGTGTATAATTAGTGACTATCCCAGGTAATGAATCTCAAAAATCAAATCTCCAAGGTCACCACATGTATTTATCTCTCAGTTTAAGTTTTGTGGTTTTGGCAATAATACTCCTTAGTTGACATTACTAACAAACCAATTGAGCTTGAACAATCTTGTAGAGATTGTTTCTATTTATAAAAGGATACACATGTGGCATACTTGGACAAACAAGGACAGTATTTAAATTAGCATCTTGAAAAGGACTTTAGACAAAAAAAGACAAAAATTGCTTGTATATTCTTGTACAAAGGCTGATAAGCCCACCCTGATCTAACTGAGACACTCATTCCTATTTCCATATGACCTTAATCTCTGCTTATTAGGAAAAATAGAAAGGAGGTTGCTACTGGCATAAATCACACACTGAGTACAGCTGTAGCCCACGTACAGCAATAACTTCCATTCCAGTAGCTCTTCTGCCTTTTTCAAAGTGGATCTACAGTGAGCACTGAAATGCCACTGCAGTGGCTGCAGAAAGCTCTGCATCCACAGCTGAACATGTGTAGCCAAACAAACATGATTCTCCATTTTACTTTCTCAAACTACAGGAAGAATAAAATATTCCCACTGATAAGAAATATCAAGTTTTTTCCTAAAGGAATGAATTCTAATAGCTTTCAGAAAGGTCCTGTGATGCCAACTTTGCTGTTTGAAGCAAAGATCACTGCCCTTGGAAGCAAAGATCATAAAATTAACTAGCTAAAAACAGTAAAACTGATGCTTCTTATGGGATTAAAAAAAAAATAAACCAAAAGCTTTTCACACTTCAGTTAAATATATTTTCCTGTTGAGACTGCCTGTCTTATCTAGAATGACAAGTTTGTCTAGATTCTATTTCCAAAAATTTTATAGCAAGATGAAATTACCACAACTTGAAAGGACATTTCTTTGTCATAACCAAAGTAAATATTTTTCAGAAGATTACAGACATGACAACTGAGATGACTCAGGTCAACCAGGCAAGCGTTGCCTCTTTTGGACTGCAGGTAGAGTGGACAGGAAAAACCTGCCATTAAAAATGCATTTAACATGGAAAACGTTAAGGTATCTCAGGAGGCCAAACTGCACTGCTTGAAATCAGTATGTGACTGTGAAGACAGTTTTAAAATTCACCTGATGAAACCGATCCACACTTTTTTGCACATTCTTTTCCCCCGTACAGTGTCACCTGCATGGTTGTCAGTGAAGCTGCTCCCTACCAGTTCCAGTGATTTCTTGGTTTGGCATACGGAAAACAAAAAAATAAAATAAAAATCAGAAATACATTAATATTCCAAGCAGTGAAGAACGGTGTGGAGAGAACGTTCAAGGAGGGGGGAATTTGTTCTGCTTCATAATTAGCATTACCACTATCAAATGGACCCCTAGCTAGAAACAGACAAGGCAGAGGAGCTTTGTGCTCCAAAGTTTTCAGAATGCCAAGGATATCTGATATGACCATCTGGTTAGGATGGGGGGAAGTGGATTTGTGAGTGGAGGTGTTTCCATGTGCTCCAACAGACCACAGCACACCTGGAGCTTCTGGCATCACACAGCACAAGCAACTGCCACCAAAGCTCTCCCAAATCCTCAAGCAGCCTTCAGCAAGTTATTTGGCAGAAGCCAAACTGTAAGAAGGATGCAAGACCACACTCTAAGGCAGAATTCATGCTGTCCAGCAGCATATCAAGATAAAACAATCTGAGCTACAATTTTATCTTTATTTTCTTTATTGTGCATCTACTTCTCAGCATTTGGTTCTATTTCCTCTAGGCTGGTATAAAACACACCTGTGTTACAGATGAAGCACCATAACATCTGCAATATACATTTTAAATCACATTTTATCATTTGATCTAACTGAAATCAGAACACTGAACTGGCAGAAGTGAACATCTGCACATCTGGAACTAAATATTTTAGGCAAGGAAAACATTTTTGGACTCAAATCAAATCCACTAAAGCAAAGATGATCTTCTATTAGCTTGGCCTTTGCTAGTGACTTAACAAACCCAAGTGAAAACAGCAGACTGTATTTTTCCCTTTGTGAATATATGCAAGTCATGGGAGGAAAAGATCTAACAGATAGTTCAAGAACTCTAGGTACACCTATCACTGTATTTTCATTAACTACCATCCAGGATGGTTATGATAGTTTTAAACTTTACAGTGCTATTACCTGTTTATTTTAAGGCTGTTCCAGTGTAGGATCAGATAACTGCAGGAAGGGGGTAGTGCTTATGATTTAAGGGGTGAATGCATCATATGTGCATCTGAATTTATACATGTCTAACTACAGAAATGCTGAGTCTTTCTAGTTCATGAAATACAGTAACATGCTACACAAATGTAGGGGGAACACCAATTTTTCTTTAAATATTCATCAACCAAAGCCAAGCTTTCCTTCCTGTTAAGGTAAATCCAGCAGCCCTGCTATGGAGAACAGTCTACCAGCCATTCTTCCTCCTTCTGCCATCTGAACAGCACAGGTTCAGGCTATTTCTCTATTTTCTTTCCATCCCTACTGCGACTTCAACTTCAGTTGCTCTTCTACACCAATTTATCACTCCTCAATTGTTTCCTGAAGGTTATTAGTATTAGACTCCCCGTGCCACAGACTGCATTAGAGTGCCAATTGCAGATGTCTGTGGTGTGTATCTATGATTATCTCCCATTATGACTCTTAAGAACAAAGTTGTTCGTATTTTCAGTACTGACTGAATGAGTTTTCACCTTATTTGTGCTTTCACTTCACCCAGAAAATTACCCATTTTATTATCCCATTTAAAGAAATAATATACCGTAGTGTTACTACCATTATATCAAAGAAGTAGTGGCACCTAGACCTTTGTTATGAATTACATGTTTCCACTGTATTTCAAAGATGCTCAAGAGGCTGCATGCTACAGAAAATAGTCTGAAAATGGGTATTTTATGAGAAACTTCAGGCCTACAATATTCAGTGAGAGAATGATGAGCATTTTTCTCCTTACTAAAATGAGCCACAGTTTCCCCTTAAAACCATATGCTTTCAGCTGGCTGTGTAATCTCCAGACACAGGCACTGCAGCTGCTGAACTATCTCAGAAGTTCTCAGCATCAACAGCTACAGTAAGCAGCCAATTGAAGCAAGTGAAGAGAATTATTAGCTCCAGAATAATTATAGAATCATTTAGGTTGGAAAAGTCCTTTTAGATCACTGATTCCAACTGTTCACAGGTGACATTCTGCTTGCTGATAATTAAGCTGCATTCTCTACTAACACTGAAGTTGCACAACCTAAAATAAGGTGGGAAGTTCATGAAACTCAGGGTCTTTGAATGAACACAATTAGGTTTACATCACAGCACTTGGCAGTCCAAGGCGTAAGAGCCCAGACTTCACTGAAACAGGTTAAATTGCTACCTCTAACAAAAAGTCTTATGAGAAATATGAATGAAAAATTATTTTACTAGAAATAAGTTCAGGTTTGCTAGAACTGAATCACTGGATTTGTCCTATGTTAAAAAGAGTTAGTTCTTCCCTCATTACACCATTTGATTTGCTCATATAAGTAAATTAACTTAATCACTCTATACAACATTATTGATAAGTTCCTTCATAATGCTTAGAGTTAATGCTTATTTACTCTCCCACTGTGACAAATTAGACCACCTACTCAGACACTGTATTTATTTCTGAAGGAACACACATGGAGTGCTAAAAGCCTGCAATAATACAACTCCAATATTTAGTTGCCTTTCCAGGCAATAATCTTGATAGCTAAATAGTTTCGTTCCCCCTCATAAAACCAGAAGAAATGATACAGTGATACAGTGAATCCTAAATACTTAGCTGAGGAGAAAAAAATAAAGGAGAATATAAAATGGAATTTTCCTGAAGTATAACAGTACCAGTGATCAGCACCATGACGAACTCATAGTGGACACTGTGTATTTCAAACACTCTTTATGTGCTGCTTTTTAGCAAAGGTGTTTGGAAAAAAAGCTAAAAATAAAGACCACATTGCTAAAAAGCTAACCCTGGCCTTCAAGTTCAAAGAGCTTTTCATCCAGCAGAAGACACTCATAATGTGTGGCATGAGACCACAAACGTGTCTAGAGGAAAAGCCAAGTCAGAGGCTGTTTTCGTACGTGTTATTCAGAAATGTTTCCAGTGCCCTAAAAAGCTTATTTTTTCTATTCAATAAGTGGTTTAAAAATAGTTATTATTGAATTTTTCCACATATAGTATCCTCTGTTATTCAATTCCACTGCACTGAAGTTGCTCTAATCCCTGACATCCCACTGAGGTGATTTGCACCCAAAATTTGATAGGAATTCTGTCCATCATCAGATTCATGTATTTATACACAGGTTACTTCATTAACAGACACAGCAGCCTTAGGGCTTAATCACACAAATAAGTAATTAATAAACATACATGTAAATCTTCATCTGATTCAGTTCTTGTGCTATGACAAGCAAGCATGGACTGATAAAATTGCTAAAACAATTTTAGGCCAGTATTTCAACTGCTGCATATCAGAGCTCTATCCAACATCAAATGAGCTGAACAAATCAACACACCTGAAAATTCAGGTCTATCTCAGCCTTTAATAACATATTACAACAAAAAGATCTTCAGGAGATAAAACATTGCCTGTGGAAAAAGACAAAAAATGGAAATGCTCAGGAAAGGGGAAAAACCCACTGCCACACAAAAGCAACTAATCGCATGC
Source organism: Hypocryptadius cinnamomeus (assembly GCA_013400635.1). NCBI lineage: Eukaryota > Metazoa > Chordata > Aves > Passeriformes > Zosteropidae > Hypocryptadius > Hypocryptadius cinnamomeus. The sequence continues at coordinate 28,888 of VYZP01060036.1, forward strand.
ATACGGCTTGCTTTGATTTCACAACAAAGATAGATTTTACTAACACTGCTCAGCATGAAAAACAACACCAATCCCATACAAATTCATCTGAGTATTTTTGAATGGACAGGACTTCAGATTCTGCCTGACAACAGTTGCTCAATTATGTGTTACTTTTATTACACACAAGACTTGGCAGCAGCAGAGAACGTATGTCTGGGACAATCCTCGAAAAATTTACTAGCACTTCAAGATACACAGGCCAAGTTACAATATGGAGAGATCCTTAAAATACTTCATTTTGCATGTAATTATTCACTGATAACAGAGGGAGCAGAGTGAAGTTTCAGATTCAGTAATAGATTAGAAGCAATTTTTTCTTCTATACAAATTGTAAAACGAACATCTTAGTTGATGTCCTGCTGCCAAAAGGATGTTTCAACAACAATTGTGTTACCAGGAAAGTCTTACATCACTATTGCAGCCTTACACTGGAAGTATCATATGAAAACAAACATACAGCTTCCAAAACAACCTTAGCATACATCCATTCCTCAAGCAGCCAGAAAAAATAAATGCTGGCATTAAGGCCCCTTTTTTTCTCCACCATTTAATATTCACCACTCCAGTGTCAACCAAGTTCATCACAAAAGCCAACTTCTGTCCTGTGTTTGCCTGTAAGCATCAAACTATATCAAATGCACTGAAAACAAACAAGGAAAAAAATCAACACACATTAAGTCAAGAGCAAAACTCAGTGTCAAAATCTGTTCCGATTTAAGAAACTGTTAGACAAAACAACATTTACGTTTTATTCTGAAATCCTACATTGAGATTACCATACCAGTGACAAGCATTTTGAAACATCGAGAATCATATCACAGCCAAACCACAAAAGATAATGACACAGACACATACTCCCACTCTTATAGAGCCTTCTGCTTCCAACAGCTTCACTAAGCTCGGTTAAAAAATAGCAACGGCAAAACAAGGAAAACAGAGTTCCAAAATAAGTGAAACAATAAATCTTAATATGCAATAGCCATGTTTTCACTTTCCCAAAGGCAGCTTAGTCAAAGCTCCTTTCAGAGCACAGTTTTGTAGCATCTCTGGAAACACGGACACCCCTGCAGGGAGGGTGCCGCTACCCCCGCACAGGAAGGGTTAGCGAGCTCCAGAACTCGAGCGTATGGAGAGGGAAACAGCCGAAGCACTACAGCACTCACATATTAATATAACTACAGGAGAGCTGCAAGCCGACAGCCACAGCTCCGTTCCGCATTTAAGGGAGAAGGGAATGAGAGAAGAAATAGAGAGAGGAAAAGTTTCCTCGTCTTTCCTTCGAGCAAATGTAAATTTGTTCATTAGCTCCTCAAGCTTTCAGGAACAGTTACATAAAAATATGTAAAATCGGTAATGCTTAGAATAGGATTCCTTCCACTTCAAAAGGCTGTGCCGGATAAACCCTGAGACACTCGAGAGATTGACGGGAGAGGCCAGCTCTCCCTCCTGGAGCACAGAGACTCCGGCCAGCTGAGACACGGGCTGGATCCACGCCTGTCGGCAGCGGGGCGGCTGGGGCTGCATTTCTCTCCCGTACCCCAGCCCTGCACACACGGGCAGAGGGGCTGCGGGGCTCTGGCATCTCTGATGCACACAGCCGGCAGCTGCGGGAGGCTGATGGGGTTTTACGTGCCATGAAATGGTGGATCTGACTATAAGGCATATTTTATGATAGGGAGAGATCGTGAGCCTCTGCAAAGCATAGCCGGGCAGGGATAGCAGGAGGCAGGCGGGGAGCAGGACCAGCAGCGGCAGGGCCTGGAGGACTGTCAAGCCCAGCCGCCTCCCCCCGCCGGGCCGAGCGGCCCCAGCCCGGGCCCCCCCTCCGCCAGAGCGGTACTTACGTGAAAACAAAAAATAAAGTAGTCGAACCCACTAATAAGGCAGCTGCTGTGGAGACCGGGATGTATTTCGTAGGTTTAAACCTCTTTCCAGTGCTGCTGGGCATCCTGTAGTTTACACATCACTATGTAAATCCAACCCGAGAGGAGGGAGCCGGGAGGATGCGGGTCCCTCCGGCGCGGGGAGAGCGGGACCCGGGCGGCTGGGAGGGACGGGAGAGGGACGGGAGCAGCTGACCTCCAGCACAGGAAATCCCACCCACACCGCCCAGCCCACTCGGCTGATGTCAACCGGCCCCTTAAGGTAGCGCTGCGGGGAGACGGGAGCGGGGCGCACAGCCAGCACAGCCCCACGGAAGGGCGGCCGAGCCGCGGCTGCTCGGGCCGCCCGCAGCGGGGCAGCCCCTGCGGACGAGGGCGGGGGGGCCAAGTATATTCCTTCTACAAGACAGTCCTCCCCTCCCCCTTCCCCCACCCCCGAAAAGAAAAATGGTAATGCAGTGAGCTCCACAGGGCGCTGTGTGGGACGCCGAAGCTCCAGTGGCAGCTCCCTGAACAGCGGGGCTCTAGAGGCGGCTGCGGACGCGGCACCGCCGCAGCATCCGCGGAGCGCTGCGGGGTCCGCGCAGGGAGCGGCTCCGAGCGGGGCCCTGCAGGACAGGACCAGCTGCAAGCGAATCCTGCCGTGCTCGTTCAGAAAATAAAAACCCTACTTTTCATTCTGCTGCACCCAGAGTCACAGTATTAAGGGAACTGCTGCACTCTGCCAAATTTAGCTGATTCCAAGATCCATAACGGAGTGCAAACATAACTGAAATTACACTATACTCTGTTCTTTCAAAATCTAGCCATTACCATCAGGAGGCAGACAGAAGAGGTAATTTAAGGTAACAACAGAAAGTTCACCGAATCAGCTTATCAGCTTTTCCAGAGCAGTGTGAGAATGGCTCCTCTGTCCGCACTCGGGGGCACCACCCAGCAGCTCGCCTGTCTCAAGGAAACCCTCCGATGGGAAGAAGGGTTCAAGGCCACTTGGAAGTTTAGAAATCAAGACCAGGAGCTGCATACATCCTGCTCCCTCCCTCCTGCTTTCTTTCTCAGCTAATCCCTTTTCTGCAGCTGCCAACATGCAGATAAAGTAACCCCTGCCTAACACAAAAGCCACATTTGCAGCATCTGCTGGGTGTTGTTAAAAGCAAGCTTACCCTAAGAAGGCATACACTGCAGTGCTGTTCAGAAAGGACATTTATAATTTCTCATTTTAAGAGACTTGATTAGTTCCACAGTCCTAGAAGTCTTAAGAACAGAACAAGTAAAACCTGACCAAAAATCTGTAAGGGTCTTCAACTTTGCAGTTTGCAAAAAAATACCCCCACAACCACAAACAAAACAAAAACCCAAATTTTGAGCATCAGCTTTAACAAAAGCAAAGCCAGCAAGTTCCAGCCTGAGGATATATGGCTATGTGGAATCTCAGCTTTTGCTAACAACTGCCCGGCTTCACATTAAAAAAAAAAAAATCCAAAAAGGACTAAAGCCACAAGGCAACTTAAAATCATCTCCAGACTTAGATTTTTAAGGAACAGGAAAGAAAACATCTACCTAAAGTTAGTTATTTTTACATGCTTGGGGGACTGAATGTTTCCTATGCTTCACTACTCCATGTCATGCCAGCTTACTGGAATTAATTATTCTCAAACCCCTTGTAACTAATCAAAAGGTCAACAATTTTATGCAGAACCAGGGTCTGCGTACAAAGCTGAAAGGTTTCAGGTGCAGCTACATGAGCATGTTAAATCAGATCAAAGGCACACCTGGGAAGCAAATCTCTCCATCACCTCCACTTACCAGGTCTGATGGGTATTGCTGAGTGGTCTCCAAGGAATCGACTGGGTCCCTTTTCAACAAAACTGGGCTGGAAGATCCATTTCAGGAGCACACCTAATGCTCTGGGCCACAAGTTAGTTTAGCAGCACTTACTTGACAAAAGTGGAGACATCATCACTTACATCAGTTTAATCACCTTCCTCCTTCCCACTCAAGCAACAGTCTGGGTAAAAAATTTAAGCTGCAAACAGAACTCTGAATAATTTTCTAGTGATATTTTTATTTTAATCTAGAAAATGTTATCCTAATCAGCATTATAGACTGTTTATGAAGTTGGGTGAATATCCTGTAATGGACAGCATGAGATTTACTCAAATGTATTTCTTAGGTCTTGAAAAATGTAAAGAAGTTCTCTCCCAAGTGACAGTCATATCTGAATTTTTAGCATGGACCTGCAAGTTTCCTTTCTAGGTGAGCCACAATAGCATCCTGTCAAGTTTCTAGCACGAGCTGGGAAGCAATAGGCACAAGTTCATTTTAAGATACATATCTGGAGTTTGATGATTTATTTGAATTTCATTCTTTTTAAAGACGAAGCCTTTCTGGGATAGTAACATTCCCTCATGTGTATTGTGGAGTTATTCTTAAGGAGACTATGCCTCCTCTGCACCTCATTATTTTCAATTGTATTTTCCCCTAAGGACTCTTTCCTCTCTAGAAAATCTGCTTCTCAAAGACAGCTTTGCAAGTGGGGAGGATTCAGCACTTCTGCTCATTCCACTCTTCAGAATGGTTTTCCCTTCATCACTCTGACACACTGATGCTGATCCAATCTTGCTGTATCAGCCCCCATTTGTTGGGCCAATCTTTCAAGCCATTCCTGTTCTGAAAGGAGGCTCTCAGCAGCAATCAACTTTGGTTTTTTTAATATCCCAATCACACAACACTTCTCTAGAGGGAGACTAAAGATAACTGTGAGTTATCAGGACACAAAGAATTGTACCTTTCATAGCAACAAGAAGAGGTGCATCTCCAAACTGAACAGATCTTGAAGATCACAGTGCCAGCTGGGTTGGGGCTGCACAATCATCCTGTGGATCACAACACCTGTGCTGTGCAGTCATGCAAACCCAGCATTTCCAAAAGAGGGCTGAGACATTCCATGTTACAAGGCTACAGTGTTGTGCTGAATTGGGCTTTGGGATTACTTTTTTTCTGGTGCATGTTGTAGATTACCTATCACAAAGCAGTAATTTTCTGTAATTTTGTGTCCAAGAGTTCCCACAGCTCACCTCATGTCCTTCCCACTAACACTCCAGTTCTCAAGAACGCTCTGTTTTCAAGCCAGCACAAAGCACTGCTGAGCAACACTCAATCTTGTTATTACAAGCCAAGTATATTTAAAGCAGTCAGATGACTTTACCTGTCAAACACTAAGGATGTCTGAGGAGGACTTGACTAAAGCAGAAAAGGCATGTCTCAGAATTGCTCTCCTGGAACACCTTTATTTCAAGGGCTGCACTTTCTGGATTCACACTACCTTATTAGTGTGCCAGAAGATTTTGGCAGCACTGAGGTAAACAGCAATGGCAGCATGAGTTAGGGAAAGATTTAATGACAAAGAACAAACACAGCTACAAAGAACAATCTAAAAATAATCTGGCAGAGCATGGCTAGTGATTGCATGTCTTCTTGCAAGATTTTACTCTGAGGTTTTACCCCAAAGGAGGAAGGGCCAACCACAGAAGCTGTGTTGGAGCCACATGGCAGGGTACCCCTCTCAGAGCTGGTAAGATGAAAGGAAACTTACAACAGAGCAAGAATCAAGAAAGCCTGAAAGCCATGCAATTTTCATATCAAGTCACAGCACTAATTTTAGCTGGAAATCTTAGCTACATGATTAAGAAAATTATTTTCTTTTGCACACTTGAAAGTACTGAATATCCCTGGAATATTTTATTGGTCACTAGCAAGTTAGCTCCTAGCCCGAATTTGCTGTTGCCATTCAACAGTGACCACAATAAATAATTATACTTTTCTTATTGCATTTTCTTACTACAACTACAAATGATGTTGCCAGCCCATGCAGTACTGATGACCTGCAAACTGTTCAGGGTCATTGGGAGAACCTTCAAGGATCACAATTTCGTTGTTTAATAAAAGCTGGTTTTCCCCTCAAATTTACAGTGCTCAGAACAGAGAAACCTGCATCATCTTGTGCTGCACAGTGCTGCCAAAAGTCCAAGCAAGGGCCAGACAGTTCTGGGTACAAGCCAGGCCTAGTAAGTTACCCACTGGAACTTTAATATGACAATTTTCATTTAATTGTTCATTTCTTAACCAGATAAATCAAGAAATTATTGCCTAATAATGACCTCTCAGTAGCCTTAACAGATTTATGACAAGATTTATGACAAGATTTTCTAGATGATTCCAACAGATATTTTTTGTGGGATGGCATTTGCTCAGAACAGATCTGGTATATTTCCCAACAGCAGTGATGGGGCATATCAAGTTCCATTTATTTTGAGACTTTGGTAACTCTGCATATTGATTCCTAAATGATCCCCACAAAAAACTACTTACATCAGAATGAGGTAGGCCTCCAAGCAGTTTTAAAGATTCACTAACCATCCTGTTTAAAACCATTAGTAAAATGCAGTTCTCCTCCTCTAAATGAAATATCACTCTAAATGATGCTGCTGAAACTCTGCAAGCCAACAATGTTCATAAACCAGCAAACAAGATGTTAAAACTGATAAGCACTATTTATATGAAGCAATGGAACTTTAATTATACCTGTTAGAATAGTCTTGAGAAATATCCTCCAAGCATACAAAATATTCAGTCATTTTAATGTCCAATCCATCTTTGTTGATGTTTACAATAGCCATAATTGCTTTTATGGGGAAAAAGCATTAGAAAATGATGAAATTTAAACTAATTGAAACGAGGCCAGCCAGCACAACATGAATAGGCAGGAGCTCATGACATTGTTAGCTTCTCTCTTAGGTTGTAAGTAAATTGCACATCATGATACAACAGTTCATATCTACAATACAGTGAATCAGCTGATGTAAATTTGTAGAGTCAAGACTGATAAACAATGAGCTGGACTTTCCCAGTCTGAAAGTTGGAAACATGTTTAAGACTGTAAAGTTGATGAAATACTTGCAGTAGTCAGACACCTTCCACAAAACAAAAGAAATTTGCTGTATGCAACATCTAATCCACGTTTGTGCTAGCACCTTCTTTGTACTCAAAACATTATATTGCTGTAAAATACAGCCCACAAACATTACCTGCATCATTAATACCTAAAAAAAAGTGCATTTCTACAAATGGAATTTATTTATGGATCTGACATAGGTTGCATTTTCAGTAGACTACAGCAAACTAGTTTGACAAGTCTTACAAACATGAACAGGTCTTAAGTCAGTGGTTGGTGTCTAATGTGACTTAAGTGGACAAAGGTATTCCCTACCTAAATTTGCATATTATAAAAATATAGAGGTCACAAAATCTGATGTATAGCTGTAGATACTACTCAGCTCTTAAATATTAGGAAGAGTTTTGCTCCTGTGCTTGTCAGTTTTCACAACCTCAATATTTATTTCCTTATTCTTACTTGCACAAGCTGCTTACTTGAGAAGCACCTTGATTTCACACAAACTAGTGTCTGAGAAATCACTTACATGTGGAATCCACTCTACAGCTCATTACTTCAAACTTTTCTTCCTCAAGCAAGATAATTCTGATCTGTTGCAGTTAAGTTTTCCTTAGCTCCTTACTCTGAAAAGGATACATTGTCAAAGATTTAGTTAAGGTTAGTAAAAAACTGGTAATTCCTCTTCTTTCTATTTTAAAGAGTAATTCTAGCTAAATCTAATTAGGAAGACATTTAAAGTAGATCCTAAATAAACCATCATAAAATAAACCAAAATCCTTTATACACAGCTCACTTGGCTGAACTAGTGTAAGTTTACACATGACCTCAGCAATGTAAAAACACTTTGAAATTAGTTTGGCTAATCAAAATTAAAACATTGGTTTGCTATGGATACCTCAGAAAATACAGCTTGCTAGAAACAACCTGGAGCAGCCAGAACAGATGGGTGTCCTGGGAACAGGAGGGTATAAATAAAGACAGCAATGGGAAGTTAACTAGAGAGGTTTGGGGTTGTTTAAATAATCATCCACTCTTTAAGGACTCAGCACTGACAGCCAAAGGCAATTTGTACAGATCAAAACCCAGTAGGGCAGTTTGAAATGTAATCTCCACCATTGTCTCCATTTCTACATAAACAGGTGCAATTTAATATTACTAAGGTGTCAGGCTGAGTTTTCTGAACTCTGATTCAGAGTCCTTTCTTTAGAGAAAGGTTTCCAGTAACATTAAATTTTTTCCCTGAGCTATGTGAAGGAATGCACTGAGATGGAGCAGCACAGGGCCCAGCACTGCTGAGACCCCAGAGTTCAGCACAACTCATTGTGAGCCACTCACAGCATCCACCAGAGGACACAACACTCAACCTGGTAACAACAGTTAGCAATAAAATCCAAAGAACTACTCAGACTCATATTTTTTCGCTTTTCATACAGGTATTCCTTGAGCATATTGCATCAAAATTACAAATTTACAACATTCTCCTATCTGCATAGTGTTGAGAAGAATTTTAATTTTCTGAGTTTTGGTATCACTGAGAACTTGTAATTGACACAAGCTACCTTATTATACAGGGGAAAAAAAAAAATCAACATTTAGTGTTAAAACACAACAAATTGGGAGTGTTTGCAATCTGTGAATGAGACATTTAGTGTTACTAATACAAACTTATTCCTGGAGAAAAAAACCCCAACAGATCAATGTAGTCTTCAAAATAATTAACATGGGATCTAGAGGGAACTAGTTTGAATTAATTTCTATAATAAGTAGACTTCTTTAAGACCTGAACTTGCTGTTAAGAAGATACTATTTTGATGCTTGTCAAAATGTCACAATTTTTAAGCTGAATTTATCACTGAGGAGTCCTCAGGCATTCATCCATTCAGCACATACACACAAAACCATTCATACCACCAAAGACTGGATCTGTAAGCCTGGCTATATAGCACCTTTCTAAACCTGAAGCAAGCACAAAATTTGTATGAATTGCAGACTTTAGCACCCAACAATGCTTTATTAACCTTGCTGTATTTTCCTTCTTTATAAAAAAATGGATTAGGACTTCTTAAAAATCTTCACTTGGCAGTCTACTTTACCTATAGGCAAGTTAAACCATTAGAATCACTTGCACAAAACAACAAGCCTTATTTCACTGAGATAACTTTAAAAATACTTACTGCTTTTTAATGTGTAGAACAGCTAAAGTGACCAGAACATTGAATGACCATCCTTTAGTTTAGAGGACTAAAACATTCTTCAGCCAAATGTTACCCAGAGAAATTATTTTACTGAGTGGTCTCTCTTAACTTTGCTCTTTGAGACTGAAGATTTGCAAGGATGGTTGCAATCCAAAACTGTAAACACAGATCAGTTAACCTAAACAAGAATGGAAACGTCTTGAAGTCATTTAAGCGTGCTGAAGTAAGAGGGGGAAAAGAGGGGGTTAATAGCATTAAGCAGGAATCATCAATAACTAATATTAAGACAAATTAAGTCATTCAGGTGCTGCCCCCTCCCTTTTGTACAATGTCTAACAGTGAAATGCAACTCACCCATTTTGCTGCCTTCATCACTTTGCCCCTGCAGACTAAAAATGCATTCCCAGCAAGAGTTCTCAAAATAAAAAGCAAATACTTTAAATGAAAATTTAAGTTTATTTTGAAATTTTTAAAGTAACTTCTATCAATTTAGACACAGTTTGACATTATCAGATCATTTACAGTGATTCATGGATAAAAGATTTGGCTTTTACATTCAAATGTTAAATACTTCAAAATAGCTTTGTCTTGTTACTTCCAAACCAGAAACACTAAAGAGCATTTTATTTTGCCTTTCAACCATCTTTGTTAATTAACAGACTTTTGATATCTGCTGTAGTTGAAGGGGAACGTGCAAAACACCAAAGGAATTACTTTGTTTGAATGAAGTGAGTACCTTAATTACAGTTCCAGATTTAAGACTCATTCAATGTAGCATCAAAAGGCAGTGCTAAGAAGAAAGACATGATTTATTTTTAAAAAATATATTTTCCTTAGGTACACTGCAGAACCTGACTGAGTTAAAAGCCTCTTTATGAAGACCAAAAAGGTCTTGCTATCCCATGTTAACATCATTCAGTCTTACAGTTTAGCAAGTTTTGTCCAGTTTTCATAATTATTTTGGAAACTATTATAAAATTTAATCTATATTCCTAACACAATCCTTGTATTAGTGTTTAACAACAAAATTCAATTTATCTACCAGACTTAATTGTGTTGATTTTATTGCTTACTATAGTTTGTTTCCTTACTCTCTAGCACTAATTTGAAATTGGATAAACAAAAAAGATTTGCAGGGAAGAGATTTGACCAATTTGCCCATTCTGGCAAGGAGGGTGTCCCTCAAGCATGTGCACCATAATTAACTGTTCCAAAGGGAATGCCAGCCTGCTGCTCTCCAAGGACAGCCTCCCTACCAAACATCTGAGAAGTTCAAAACTCCTCCAGTTTGTAAAAACACGAGCTCCAAAGCCCTGGAAAAAAAGCTTATACATTTTAGACCTCTACATTCTTGAGACTACAACAATATGCTGGCAAGGGGAATCTCACAGGAAGGTACTCAAACAGCTCGGATTCCTTTGCACACACCTCGGCATAACAGGCTGCTGCAGCTGCCTTCAGCCAGCAAGCAGCACCATGGAAGATCTGGGACAACAGCAGGAGCTTTCTGCTAGAATCAAGCCTTTGTAGTATTAAAATTTGGGGCAGTGGGGGAAGCACAGATTTCATTTTGTGACAAGGAAATGCTTCTCAAATCTGACACAAGAAATGTTGTCCCCCACCTTTATTTTCACCGTCTGATGGATCAGCAGCAGCAGTGTGCCAGGAATGCTCTTATTGCCTGATTCCAGAAGTCTGCTGCATTTCAAGAAGCACAGGCACATTCCCTGCTCAGGTACACACAGCAGCAGGTGTGAAAGGTCTGTTAGATTACAATTTAGAAGCCATATAAGAAACACAAATGCAATCCTAATCTTCCCTGCTGACAAAGTCTATTAACCCACTTAATCCACAGGAATGATGATATGCAGCTCAATTAAACAAGTGTATTCATAAGCCTTTACAGTATACAGAAAACTCAGTTCTGTCCCCTGATGCTGTTTTCAAGTTTGTTTTATTCACTCTTTTGGGTGACTGTAAATAAGTGTTTCCACTATGGAAAAGAAAGTTAGCACAGTACATTTTCATGACTGGGGAATGAATTTTTCTGAAGACACCTTCCAAAGGGCAAAAGCCTAGAAAAAACAATGTGAATGTTGAATGCAGTTCCATATAAAGTCCCTTGTAAAAATTAAAAAATAACCAAACAAAACAAAACAAAAAAACAAAAAAAAAAAAAGAAAAAGAAAAAAAAGTAAAGGAAAAACTGCAAGGCCCAGGATGATTTTATTGCTTTTCTTCAGTTTTTTCCTTGGTCTCTTTCTTCTCAGATTCTTTGCTCTCTTCCTTTACAGAAAGCTCTTCTAGTTTTTCAGCAACTTTATCAGCACTATCATTTTTGTCTGTGCCTGCTAAAAGATTGGTTAGGAAAGGTATTACATACAAGCAGTAATGGATTTTCCTGTTAGAAAGAGTAAAGAAGTAGAGGGTGAAGGGGGTGGGGAGAGACAGCTGGTATTGGGCAAAAATAAAGATATTCTTCACTGACCACTGCAGTGACTCATTCCATTTCTTTTCCTCATTTTCAGATGTCAGATTCCAAGAAACACCACTCATATACATTAATCACTACAAAAGGGCTTAATCACAGGAACTGAGGAATGTGTAACATCTGGCCAGCTGTGCTGCTACCAATAAAGTATCCAGACAAGCCCTTAGTTTCTTGCCATCTTAACAAAAAAAAAAACCAAAGTCAAGTTCCCCAGTTTGAAATTGGGGCATAGGAATTCCTATGACTGGAAAATTCCAATCGAAATATCTTGAATGCTGACTGCAGACCACTGGTAGTCTGTATTTAAGAAAGATAGAAATGTTTATTTTATTTACATGGTGACATACCTCATCACAAAGGCAATTCTAAAGGGAGGTGCAATAATCTGTTAAGAGGCTTGTGAACAACCTCACACACACTAACAACTATAAAAACCATTAAATATTATACTTGCATGATTAAACATTTGTGAAATTTGGGAAAGGGACCTGGAAGGAAGAAAGAGCACTGTAATTGCAGTGTTCACAGCTCATTTGTTTACTATAAGCCATAAATATTTCCTTGACAGCCTTTCCAAAGCATCCATGTCCCAACAGCAACTGTAACAGCCTTCCACAGGAAAGAAGGCCATCGTCACTCCTGTGAGCTCTTACTCTTGCAGACAGAAAAGCACCTGAACTGAAGGCTGCAGTTCAGCACAGAGTGAGTCTGCTGGAACACGACACTCCAGGGTACTGTAACCACTCACACAGCTCAGAAATGTGGCACCAAGTACACTGAGACTACCTTACCTTTCTTTGCTGTCTTGCCTACTTCATTCCTGCATTCTTCAAATTTTGCCTTGAATTTCTGTGCATCTGTTTCAGTGAAGATAAAATATTTTTTCATTACTTTTACCGCCTCACAACATTGAATACTTCTAATCTTGAAGAAAGATACCCCAGGGGAAGCTTTGTGTAAACAAAATTTGTAGGGACTTATGAAGCAATCTAGTAAATCATACAAGATGCAGAATTCTTCAATCACATCTTTGTGCAAAAGCAATTAATCTTCTTCAGCAAGTCTACTAAAGCAGTTTATTTTGCAAAATATTCAAAATGTAATGCCAGCACGAGCTGTTTTGTAGTTATTGCAACTCCCAGCTGTCTGTAGCCTAAAGGAATAGGAATAATATGATGTCAGAGACTGCTAACATAACTATCTGTGTGCAAAAGACTGAAGATTAGCTTTGAACTGCTATCCTTGCCAGCTATGTTACACCTTAAGAGTCTTCCACAACCTGACCATAACTGGGGGTTCTTAGCATCAGCAAGGGAAGATAATGTCTGTTTCATCAGTACAGCATTCAGACTCTGTACCTGAGGCTATTCCTCCCTGCAAGAGCCAACAATGCATAATCTTCATTACATTCAGGTCTAAGCCACCACTCAATGCAAGAACCATTCCAAGCAGCTGATCAAATTCCAATAATGTCTCTACACAAGTAATACAAGCAATAAGGGACTGGGCAAGGACCTTCCTGACACCAGTGACCAAGGCAGTACTAGCCTGGCATCCCAGGCTGGTCTGGCTGACCACAGGAGGTCACTGTTCCCCACAGGAATTCTGAAGGCACTTAGTAACTAGGCCAGGAAGTGTTTGTATCGATTCCTTTTCCAGCATCTCAAACAGGAGAGACACCTGAAGGACAAACTTAGGTCTCTTCTCTTCACCTGTCATCTGCTTAGTCAGTACTGGAAAGGGCAAACAGGAAGAAAGGACTACTCCCTCAAGACAGAACATTCAATAAGCTGAACAGCCTCTGCCAGAAAGAGGGAAAGACTTTTCAGAGATTAGCACATAGTTACCCCTTCATTTCCTACTTGATCATGAAGCAAGCACTAAGCAGGTGGACCAGAAAGGTTTATTTGGCTAAACAAAATGACATTGGAGACTTAAGGCAAAGGAAAAAGGCAAGATATACTAAGTTATTTCCTGATATAGTCAAATCCATCAAGTTTTAAAATATTCAACCACTTTATGATTTATCTAGTATGTAAGGAGAAAAGGAGGCTACCACACTAAACTTGTTGGGCAAATTGTAAAGCAAGAAATGCAACACTTTTTTATTTTGCTCCTTAAAAAAACAAAACAAACCCAAACCAAACACAAAACAAAACATAAACCCTCTCTGCTTCCAAGCACTTCTTTGATTTAATCCTAGTTGATCCATCATTAGAGTTACTTTTCTGGTACTCAGTGTAGTCACTCCAGAAAAACCCACCAACTAGCATGATGGATCTGACTTGCACTTTTCACTGAGGGTTCCATTTAATCAAAACAAAAATACTACCTACTTCACTAAAAAAAGAAAATCCAACCTGGATGTTCTGCTAATGTAGACTGACCAGAAGTATCAGGTCAGGATTTCCCTGTTTCTAATGCAAAAATCTAATGTTAACTACAACTGAGCACCTGAATTACATGAAAGTAAGCTATATGTGAGCCTCTTAACTGCCTATAGTTTTATTCTAATTGGCATAGCACTTACATGAAATGGCTTAGGTTAAGAAAGTGCCTAGGGCAGAAACTGTACCAATATTACTGCAGACCTAATTACTGCACTGTTTGTCAACAGATATGGTTAAGGGATTAACAGACTTCTCTCAGATATAGAATTAGTTAGCTAACACTACCACGCAGGGGTGAGATACAGCACCTCTCTAACAATGGTTTAGAGCAGCATTTAGCCAAGCAGGGTAACATAACAGTTTACAGTCAGTGTCAGTTCAGTGCCAGTCCACTCACTCTCTGCATTTAGAAATCGGATTGCCAGAAGTTCGGGCTTGGGGCTTTCATCTGCAAAGTCAGCATGTGTGTTCCAGACCCACGCCCTGTCGCTCCCAGCGTTAGGCTTCAGCTCCATTAAGGGTGTGACTGAAAGGAAAGCAGTAAAAGATGTACAGAGCACAATAGCAAATGTTTTCCACACCAGCCTCCATAAATCTCAGTGAAAATGGGCTGTGATGGTTACATAAAGCACTTGACACGGAATTACTTTGGGATGAATACAAGACAATGGTGTTCATATATATTTTCCCTTACACTGTCAAATAAAATTATGCAAAGCCATTACTGTGTGAAAGGATGGTGGATTCACTACTGTTAGGAAAGAGTTGGATTCAATTTTTGCTTAAAACAGATGATTGTGATACTAAGAGATGCAGTCACTGAGCTCTGAAGTACAGACAAATGATTTAGAAGGAAAAGGCATCCAGACAGACAAACAACACCCATTCTTCTTCTGCACACCAAAACTACCACCAAAATTAATTTTAAAAAGCACTTTTCCTTCAATTTGTCATCAGGTTAATTACCTCCCCCATCAGTTTAAAGCTGTACTAGAAGATATTACAGAATTCTGTGGTGCTGCAAGGTGTACCCATTGTCTTTTCAATCTATTTGTTCCCTCCCAGTAAATGGGGCCCTGTCCCTCCAAGACACTACAATTACCTCACCTGACTGACTGGAGAAGTTGAAATGTTACTTCCCACAGTACCTTAAGACTTTTTACATTACAGACATGCAAAGTCTAAGCAAGGCTTTTTTTCTCCTTGGGCCCTGTCTAGTTCAGGAGAAATCTGAAGAGTCTACTCCCTTCCCTGCATTTTTAACATCGAGAGATCAAAATACATTTAGCTCCATTTACTGCTTTGCAAAAATGAAGAGAGTTCTTTTGTCTGACTGTGAGTCAGCATAAATTCAATAAACAAATCTATATGGAGAGCAGCTTTTCCAGGAAAAAAAAACCTAAACAACTTTTGACACGAATACTATAAATTCATCAATTCTGTTTTCCTATGTGCAACATTTATTTCCCTAAACAAAAGGTTTATTCCTGCTGGTTGGTGGCATTATTGAGGTCTGCATTAAGCTACTTCTTATTTCAAATTATCTAAATGTAGTTTAACTCCATGGAACACTATAGACTCCTCATATAAAAATCTGAGTATCAGCAAAGCAAGCAAACTATCAGCAAGCTGGTCTACTTGTTGCAAGTTGTGCTGACTTTCAAGTCTGTCTTGCTCTTTCATGTTTTTTTTAATTCAAAGAGGATTCTTTTTTTGAATGAGTCAGCCCAATATAACACATTAATTTCAGTTTATTTCACAAGCACAGAAAGGCAGACTCAGATTTGCTTAGCACCTCAGTCTCTGTTTTCTGATGGTTAAGGATTGGTTTTGGAAATTCAGATATTTAGCTCAAGGTAGTAAATTATTACATCTTGGTTTTTCTCACTCTTACAAAAGCGAGCCAGCATATATTAAATTCTTATTTCAAGCAGTATTAAGGCCCACATGTTCTACACTTTATTAATCATTAAAATAAAGCACACACACACACACTGGAAGCAATCACAGAATGCCTGTTTATCACAGCAAAATTTTAAAGTGACTTTTGTTAGTCTTACAGCACTATCAGACTCTTAAAGAAAAAAACCTCCAGCTTCCTTCCATTAATAAAAATAACCCCTCATGGTTTTTGATGCCTGAAGCCTTGTATGAAGAGCAAGAAACAATCATACTTAAATCTACAAGCTTATTTTTTAAATCAAGAATAAGTATAGAAATGTATAACATACTGTAATGGTTTGCACAGATTTTTAGGGTTTTATCCCTCCTCATGAGGAGGCGAATTGTTCCCTTCTCCTTGTGTTTCAGGAGTTTCACATCACCAGTTCCTCGTTCTTTCCATTCTGGAAGGTCATTCTCAGATGCAAACCGGAAGAGCTTCGCTCGCCTTGGAGAAGAGAACATTTAATTAGCCTGCATGCATTAAAATACCACACCTGACCAAACAGCACAGCTCTTTTTAAAAGCCACACACAAGAAGGAAACAATTCCTTTAATAAGATCCACTGTTCTGCTTCAATATACACATTCAGAAACTGATATGATAAATTAAAATCTAATAATAAAATATTAGGAATTATGTAATAACTGCACTAAAGTTCAACAGGTTCTGGATACTCAAGGGAATGACAAATGTATTTGGTGTAGGAAAACCTTAAAATTCAGGTAGCTAATTAACAGGTTTTGCTATAGCCAGAGATCACCACACTACCTGTCAGAAACTGACCATCACTTTAGGTATTATCAGAATCTGGACAAGGAGAACTGAAATCTCTCTTCCAGAGGAGCAATGCCATTCTGTGATTAAGCAAAAGCATAATTTTTTAAACCTATTTCAAGCCAGCACATCAGGGATCAAATTCAAAATGCTTCTTAAGCCTCTAGACAACATTTTTCTTCAGGCAGATCAAGCCATCCTGTTCTGACAATAAGCATCATCTAAGGATAAACTGTATTGAAGACAACAGACAGGAACTGCCACAAATGCCCCTATACTGTGCTGCAGCTGTTGCTTTTATTATTTCAGTACCTTGTACATCACCCTTCACCTAGGGATGCATGGCAGCAACACCACATACATCTCATTTCCTTCCTCCCAAGACACTTGTCTCACATTCTGTGATCACAATTTCAAGAATTATTACTTAAGTTGTTGTCTTCTTTTATGCAAAAATAATGCTAAAGCCAGATTCACATTATCAGCTCCCTTCTGTGGTTCCAGACTTCATTTTCTTGGGGCAACATCAATCACCCCCACTCAATCTCTGCCATCACAGTGCAGACCAACCAAGTCAGCCTTCATACAGAGATTGCTGCAAGTTATGCAGCTTTTTATAAATACTGTCAAGTTTAAGCCTAATGAACATTCAGATAACAGTGAAAAAGTATTCTACTCACATCTTAAAGAGCTCTTCCTCATCCTCTTCCAGAGTTTTTATTTCTTGCTCTGGAAGGGAAACTATGGGTTCAAACTGAGGATCATGGTTAGAGTCATCTGTATTTTCAGTAGAAGTATCATGCTCCTCATGTGCTTCCTGAGGAGAAAAAAAGAAAACACAAACTTGCTATGTACCCCAACCCTGAAGTACTCACATCTGCTTTTAAAACATTTATGACTTTTCAGCAATTAGATTTTAGTAACTGTAATACCCCATAAAAGTAAAGAAATATGATTATACCCAAAAACAAATGACTTCCAAGTCAACATACAGGCACACTAAGAAAAAAAAGGTGCTGATACAGTGCTAGGTGTTTTAATCCTACCACTCATGAATTGTGTAGAGGCTTGCCCTTGGAGTAAGAGCTCTGGGTTATGGAAAAATAACTTCATCAACAGCTTTTCCTATGTAATGTGTTTTATGCTACTAAAACCCTACTATTTCTTAGTGCCTAATGAC
The DNA here is from genome assembly GCA_013400635.1 of Hypocryptadius cinnamomeus. Classification (NCBI taxonomy): domain Eukaryota; kingdom Metazoa; phylum Chordata; class Aves; order Passeriformes; family Zosteropidae; genus Hypocryptadius; species Hypocryptadius cinnamomeus. The sequence continues at coordinate 46,742 of VYZP01060036.1, forward strand.
CCATGGTTAATGGGAAAATTAGAAAAAAACCCACACAACATCCACCCAACCCAGCTTAAGGGACATATTGCATCCTGAGTTCATCATTCTGTCTTATGTATTAGAATCACCCACAGTCAACACAATCAAAGATACTTTGAGGCACAGCTGTAATACTCATAAAATAATTTAGGTTTCTTGCTCTAAGATTCCTCAAGGAACTTCAGGTTACAGGTAAATGGCCAAAATAATACTTCCAATTTAAGTTGTTTAGGAATCTGTCAGAGACTTCATTAAGCTTATGAATGGTTTTTACTATCATGACTAGTAGGTAAATGATAAACATCTCTAGTACTTCATACATATGGGCTGCTGAGAAGCACTCAGCACACAAGCCTAGGAGGGAGATTCATATGCAAGTTTAACAAAGCCACAGAACAGCTACCTCAGGTCTAGGGAACTGATTTGGGTTTGGGGTTTTTTTGTTGCTGCTGGAGCAACAGAAAGGAAAAACAGTCTACACATACAGGACATTTAAATAATATTTTTACTTTACAAATAGAAGAGTCCACTCTTACAGGCTCTATTCGCAATATCCTTTACATAGTAGGATACACCATGTGTGCATAAAGTAACAGAAATAAAGCAGTCTATTTTTACTAAATAGTAAACATAGAGGGGGAAAAAGAGGGGAGAATTAGGTAAAAAATAGTGCAAAATAAAATCTAGTTGTATCAAGAACGTAACACAAGCTATCGCCAATTTTATATCCTCAGTGTTCCAGCAAAAAAGCGAGGAATTAATTACGTCACATCTGTTTAAAAAATAAGGAAAATGTTAGCCAAACTTCTATACATTGTATCCATGCGTGCAAGTAGCACATCCCGCATGGTAATTCATCATNGGGAAACGCCCGCTCCCCCTCAGCCCCGCGCCCCGCCCCCGGCGCGGGCAGAGCACCGCCCGCCTCGGGCCCGTCACACCGATCCCCCCATGGGTCCTCGGAGCCGACCCCGATACCGGCCCTGTCACCGACCCCCGGTACCGACCGCCGGCGCGGCCCCTCCGCCCCCCGAGAAGCGGTTTTGTTGTCCCGTTTCCCAGGCGCTTTTCCCATCACCCCCCGCGCCATGGCGGCGACCGCCCGCGTCCCGGCCCAAGATGGCGCCCGCGTGAGGGAGGGGGTGATGTGTGAGCTGCTGTTTTTAATGTGTTTGAGGGCCGCGGGTGCTTTCGGGCGCGAGGAGCGGCAGCGCCGAGGGGCAGCGCTTGAAAAACAACCAGATCGTTCCTCTGCCGTCATTCTCATCGCAGCGGCCCGTCCGTGAGGCTACGGCCCCGCCCCGGGAGGTGCGCGGGGTGGCTGAGGGGGTGGCGGGACCATGGCGGAGGAAGGCGAGCGCTGCGACCCCGAGCGCGACACGGCTCCTGTGGCGGAGGCAGGAGATGGGGCTGAGCCGGACAGCCAGGCCGGGGAAGACCCCGCGGAGAGCCCCGACGTATACAGATACATTAAGGGAGACTTGTTCACCTCCGAGATTTATAAAGTAGAGATACAGAACCTGCCCAAATACATTGGGTTTAACGATGTGAAAAAGTTCCTTGCCAAGTACGGGCTCAACCCTCACAAGATAAAACTCTTCGGGAAGCAGACTTTCGCCTTCGTGACGTTCAAGAGCGAGGAGGAGCGGGACAAGGCCATGCGGGTGCTGCACGGCGCGCTCTGGAAGAGCCGCCACCTCAGCGTGCGCCTGGCCAAGCCCAAGGCTGACCCCATCGCCAAGAAGAGGAAGCAAGAAGAGGATTCGGAGCACGGAGAGGCGAAGCGTCCGGCTCCCTGCGGAGACGAGCCTCTGAGCAAGCGGATCGCGGATGTGGTGACCCCGCTGTGGAACGTGCCCTACGAGGCGCAGCTGGCCCAGAAGAAGCAGGAGTGCGAACAAGTGCTGCAGAAGCTGACAAAGTAATTCCTGTTTGTAACGTAATGTGTACAAGACTTGGCCTTGTGATTGGATATAGCTAAATTCACACCAATTGATACCTCTAAACTGAAGTGAGTTAGAGGTAGGTCAAAACTTGGATCCCCTGTCAAAGTAATTACAAGATAATCTGCGATGCTACAGTTTAAAAGCTGTTCCATCTGACAAAACTTGCTATTGATGTTCTTGGTCACCTTCAAAAGATTGCTTAGTGGAGGGGAATTGGTTTTAAAGTCTGTTGTTCCATAAGCAGAAGGATGTTTGTGCCTGTAAAAAAATGGCATTGTCACACGGTGTAAGACAGAATCAGTTTGTAGAGATGGCAAATTACTACTAGGATTTTCTCTTTTAAAATCCCCTCAAAATGTTATGCCTGGTCTTTGAAGATCAAAGTATCACTTCTGTCTCTTGCCAGTGACAAAACTGGCATTAATTATCATGCATGGGTTGATAAATCCTGTACATAACCATAATGTAACTGGTACATTTAACCCTTACTTTTTCAGGTTACAGCTCTTACGAAGCTGGAGGGGGTTGGCCTGTTAAAAAAATCTGGAAAAAACACTCTTTCCATGTGATAATCTGGCTCTTTTTTGTGCCCTACACGAAAAAGAAGTCTTGTGCAACTCTTGACCTCAATTTTTCTAAATGTGTGCTTTACATTTTTTGTTTCTGATTTGGGCAGGGAAATAGGAAATAACAACAGAGCTTTATTACCCTGGTTGTTCCTGCAGAAGCAGAAGTTTAATAAATTATGTTGCCCAGTGGAGGGAGTGAAAGCATCACCCTTGCAGGTAATGTAATCTCAGGTAAAGTGTGGAACAGGGTTAATGAGCTGAGGGTTATGTTCATTATTTGGTCTTGAGAAGACAGTGGACAAACTGAGTATTCGACTTTNAGAACAGTCTACACATACAGGACATTTAAATAATATTTTTACTTTACAAATAGAAGAGTCCACTCTTACAGGCTCTATTCGCAATATCCTTTACATAGTAGGATACACCATGTGTGCATAAAGTAACAGAAATAAAGCAGTCTATTTTTACTAAATAGTAAACATAGAGGGGGAAAAAGAGGGGGGAATTAGGTAAAAAATAGTGCAAAATAAAATCTAGTTGTATCAAGAACGTAACACAAGCTATCGCCAATTTTATATCCTCAGTGTTCCAGCAAAAAAGCGAGGAATTAATTACGTCACATCTGTTTAAAAAATAAGGAAAATGTTAGCCAAACTTCTATACATTGTATCCATGCGTGCAAGTAGCACATCCCGCATGGTAATTCATCATGCGTTCTGCGCCTGAGCAAACAATTGCACAGACCATGAGAAAGGCACAATTCACAGCAGCCACACGCGAGGACGCGGATCCCGTTATCACGACACGATCCCGCCTGCCGCGATACGAAGCACGTGAGCAACCGGTGTGGCACGAGGGGTCCGGCCAGCGGCCCGGGGGAGGGGCGGAAAAGGGAGAGGGAGGAGAAGAAAGGAGGGAAACGGGGAGAGGGACTACCCGAAAGATCCCGGGTCGCCCGGGCTCCCTCATACCGGGGAACGGCCAAGGCGGGTGGAGGGGCCGGCCCGAGCGGCCACGCGTGCCCGGAGCGGCCGCAAACCCCAGGCCCAGCGGGCGCGGCCACTCCAGCCCCCAGCAAGGCCCAGCGCCCGTCCTCCCCGGGCCCTGCCCGACCTCGGCTCCCCCCGCCCCGGGCCCCACCTGTTTCCGTTACTCTCCCACCCCGGCCCTCGGTGCCGCCCTCTCCCCCGCGCTGTTCCCGGCCCGGCCTCCGGCCCGCGGCCGCCCCTCACCGCCGTGTCCGCCATGGGCCCGCTCGCCNGGGGCTGAGCCGGACAGCCAGGCCGGGGAAGACCCCGCGGAGAGCCCCGACGTATACAGATACATTAAGGGAGACTTGTTCACCTCCGAGATTTATAAAGTAGAGATACAGAACCTGCCCAAATACATTGGGTTTAACGATGTGAAAAAGTTCCTTGCCAAGTACGGGCTCAACCCTCACAAGATAAAACTCTTCGGGAAGCAGACTTTCGCCTTCGTGACGTTCAAGAGCGAGGAGGAGCGGGACAAGGCCATGCGGGTGCTGCACGGCGCGCTCTGGAAGAGCCGCCACCTCAGCGTGCGCCTGGCCAAGCCCAAGGCTGACCCCATCGCCAAGAAGAGGAAGCAAGAAGAGGATTCGGAGCACGGAGAGGCGAAGCGTCCGGCTCCCTGCGGAGACGAGCCTCTGAGCAAGCGGATCGCGGATGTGGTGACCCCGCTGTGGAACGTGCCCTACGAGGCGCAGCTGGCCCAGAAGAAGCAGGAGTGCGAACAAGTGCTGCAGAAGCTGACAAAGTAATTCCTGTTTGTAACGTAATGTGTACAAGACTTGGCCTTGTGATTGGATATAGCTAAATTCACACCAATTGATACCTCTAAACTGAAGTGAGTTAGAGGTAGGTCAAAACTTGGATCCCCTGTCAAAGTAATTACAAGATAATCTGCGATGCTACAGTTTAAAAGCTGTTCCATCTGACAAAACTTGCTATTGATGTTCTTGGTCACCTTCAAAAGATTGCTTAGTGGAGGGGAATTGGTTTTAAAGTCTGTTGTTCCATAAGCAGAAGGATGTTTGTGCCTGTAAAAAAATGGCATTGTCACACGGTGTAAGACAGAATCAGTTTGTAGAGATGGCAAATTACTACTAGGATTTTCTCTTTTAAAATCCCCTCAAAATGTTATGCCTGGTCTTTGAAGATCAAAGTATCACTTCTGTCTCTTGCCAGTGACAAAACTGGCATTAATTATCATGCATGGGTTGATAAATCCTGTACATAACCATAATGTAACTGGTACATTTAACCCTTACTTTTTCAGGTTACAGCTCTTACGAAGCTGGAGGGGGTTGGCCTGTTAAAAAAATCTGGAAAAAACACTCTTTCCATGTGATAATCTGGCTCTTTTTTGTGCCCTACACGAAAAAGAAGTCTTGTGCAACTCTTGACCTCAATTTTTCTAAATGTGTGCTTTACATTTTTTGTTTCTGATTTGGGCAGGGAAATAGGAAATAACAACAGAGCTTTATTACCCTGGTTGTTCCTGCAGAAGCAGAAGTTTAATAAATTATGTTGCCCAGTGGAGGGAGTGAAAGCATCACCCTTGCAGGTAATGTAATCTCAGGTAAAGTGTGGAACAGGGTTAATGAGCTGAGGGTTATGTTCATTATTTGGTCTTGAGAAGACAGTGGACAAACTGAGTATTCGACTTTGTCTCGTAATAAATGATGAATTTTAGATGTTGTTGTCTTTCATGTAAATACTGTGTGGAAATATTAACAGGAAGCAGAAAAATTGATAACTGGATATTATAACTTTAAAATGAATATGCTCTCTTTGCAAGCCTGTGTTGTAAGCTAATATGTTCCTCAACAGAGGCAATATTTTGCTTTTTAAATGACAAGATTTACTAATACCTTTTCATTATTACTGTTAGTTCACACACATCAAAATCCATCATTATTGTCCATATGAGCTAAATGTCCTGTGTCCATTTTCAAATGCCTTTAACCACGTGGGATTTTTTTTAGGAGAAACTTGGCATGTACAAGTAAATGCTGTGTAAATATCTTACATAACTTTATTTTAAATCTAGACCGAATATCGCAACAAATGTGAGTTCTTGATTGGGATTGGTGTAAATCAAGAAGACAAAACTGTGGGTTGTCGTCTTGGCAAATATAAGGGTGGTACATGTGCTGTAGTGGAGCCATTTGATACTATTCACATTCCTGCTATTGCCAAAAAAGTAGTAAAAGCTTTCCAAGACTACATAAGGTGAGCATAAGTAAAATGAGTTATCCATAAAGGTTTTGATATCTTAATCAAAAATATTTATAAATGGAATGAGTGTTTGTTCTGAGCTTTGAGATCTAAGATACACCAGTCTCACATTTTAGAGATTGTTTCTGCCTTGTGCCTGAATCTTGGGGAGTTTTGTCCTTGCTCCTGCTCAGAGATGGGGTCAGGTACTGCTGAACTCATTGCTTCATTTGCTTCATTGCAAGCAAAGGGATGTGTAAATCTGTGGTAAAAAGGGTGTGTTACTCAGGAGCTTCTTCACTAACTGTAAAGAAAAACACTTCTGAAAGGAGGAATTAATTAACCAAGGTCCATTGTTTTCTTGGATGAGAAGAATCATCCTACAGAAAGAAATAAACCAAAAGTTGCACATTTAAGCAAGAGTACTTTTTTAGAAAAAAGGATGCATTCTTTAAAAAGCAGTTAAATGCACAAAAGTGGAAACCTCAGAAGAATCATGGAGATGGAAGATTTGGACTTGGTGTGAAGCAGGGAAGCGAATGAAAGCATTAGAAAAAGTTATGTCATTCTCTGAGTGCAGTGAGACGCTGCCTCTTGCCTCTGTAATTTTGCACAGGTTAAAACAGGCAAGAGGACTGTGTGAGGGAGGGACAGGTTATTTTGCTGTAGGTGATACTATCCGTCAGCGTTTCTTAGTTGGAAGTCATTCTTTGTTTGACAAATCAATGTACCCTCTTTTTGTACTCAGCATTTTTTCCATCAGTTGGCATAGTGACCTTCTTTTGATTGAATAAGGTGTTTAATGTTACACAAAAAGAGAATTGTCTGTGTCAGTAACCGAGCTCCTGCTCGCTGCAGGTCAACTCCTTACTCGGTGTACAGCCCCGAAACCTACGAAGGGCACTGGAAGCAGCTCACGGTCCGCACCAGCCGCCATGGCCACATCATGGCAATTGCTTATTTCAATCCTCAGGTATTGCACTTGATAGGTGATGGGCAGCCCAGGCTCAGCTTTAGAACTGCTTAAATTTGATTTTATGACTTGTGTGTGCAAAACAGAAATAGAATAATTACTTGGTGTGGTTTAACTTGCTTCACTGCTCTAATTCTATTTAGACTAATCTGATACATGGAAATGAACAAGTAATATTCTTATGTAAAGCATGCACTAAATCACATTTTGAAGTCACTAAAATGATTATTCTCCCTTCTTTCACATGAAAACTTTAGAAACTGAGTAAAGAAGAACTAGCTGACCTGAAAATCTCTCTGGCAAAATACTTCACAGAAGGGATGGGAAAGAGCAGTGGTGTTACTTCCCTGTACTTCGTGGAGGAAGGACAGAGGTGAGAGAGTTGACTTTGCTTTGGGGGATTTTGGTGGTGTCTGGATTTTTGGTGTTTGCAAATTTAATAGCATTGTTTGTCTGCTTCATAGAAGTAGGAGCACTTGTTACTAATTTGTTTAAATTACTCACCCTTGCCACAAGAGACTCCTGAAATTTCCCATTCTCTGGATAAAGGCAGCAAGAGTTTCAGTGGGTGAACCCACTGGCCATTGCTGGCTGTCAAGCTATAGAAGTGTTTACTGCAGTAGATGGTTGTTTGTTTCATCAAGTAACTTCTGCCTTTCTTCCCTATTTATGTGAATTTTTCAATCTCCCCATCCTCCATGGAGCACAAGGCTCACACCATCTTCATCTAGAGATGGTGGAGGTCCTTGCACACTCTGAGACATTAATGGCCAAGGAGAGTCTCCAAGAGCAGATGATAAATTTTACTGCTTAGGATGTAGCTCTACAGGTTTTAGGATGATTACAGCTTTGGTAAAGATCATAGCAAACATGTTTGTCTTCTTTTCTTGGTTTTGATTCCCCCTCTATTTTGTCTCCCCATTCCTCCCCTACCCCCAGGAAATCTCCCAATCTAGAAGACTTGCCTTTGGAGCATGTGGCTGGTGATAAGTACATATATGAAGAACTCCTTGGCCTAAAATTTAGAATTTCTCCTCATGCATTTTTTCAAGTAAGGATGATGTGAAGCTGCTCATTTAAGTGGATCTGCATGAATGCTCTTGAGCTTGACTAATGCTGTGGAACAGGACGTTACATACCTAGAAATTTAACCTTATATATATTTAGTGTGATTAAATAGCAGTAAGTGTTATGTTTGGCTGTAAAAGCAGTGAATGACTGTAAGCTTGATGGGAGCACATTGAAGACAAATTTTTCTGTTTACTAGTTCATTGTCATTTTCCTCCTGTTTCACAGCACCCTTTTGTAACACTGATCATGAAATAATACAGTTCAAGAGTCTTGTATTACTAATCTTTGTTTGCTTTTCCAAAACTTATTTCTACCCTTTCAACACTTTAAAATGTGGTTTTAGCATATAATGATTTGTTTATTAGAAACAAGAAAACATGCTTTACTAATACTCATTAAAATATATTTACTGTTTATGAAGAAGTAGATCTATTGGAAACTTAATTTCCCAGGTGAACACACAAGCTGCAGAAGTGCTGTACACTGCCATTGGGGAGTGGGCACAGCTGAGCCAAGAGAGCACCGTGCTGGACATCTGTTGTGGGACAGGAACCATTGGGATTTCTTTAGCAAAGGTTGGCATTTTCTCTTCCTGGATAGAAGCTACTTTTTACCTGTTTTTAACTGTGGCTAGAAGGGAAGAAAATTCCTAATGTATGTGAAATGGAACAGATTATATCTTAATTTTTTGAATTAATTTGTAATTGAGCTGCCTGCAGCTGTTTTACCACATCGTTATGAAAGCTCACCCTTATGTTGAGCAGCCTAGGTAGGAGTTAAAGTCCCTGTTAATTGCTGATGAAAAATGGTTAAATTCACACATACAGACCACAGAGGGAACTTTTTCCTTTGATTCTACAGAGAGTAAAGAAGGTAATTGGAATTGAGCTCTGTCAGGAAGCTGTGCAGGATGCCAAAGCCAATGCCCAGATTAATGGTGAGTTAAGCTGAAAAGCTGAAGCCTTTGTTTGTTAAGGAGTAGTTGCAGCCAGTTGTTCTTTACCTTATCTAAGCAGCCTGGAATTACATGTTGTTGATAGTGATCTTGTCCCCTTTAAACACTTAATAGCTCTTGAAAACAAACACCTTGTTAGCCCATGAGATCAATTTTCCAGTGGAACAGCTTTTTTTTTTTTAATTGAAAAGTAAAACATTTATTTCAGTGTAAAAATTAGATGAAACCACAGCTACCCTCCTAAAGAAAACATTAACATAGCTGGTGTTTGTGGGCTTGTGCAGGTCGTGGAAGATGCTCAAATTACTGTTTGAATAGTATGAAGTTAACAGTGATTGTTTAAATTACCCTGATTCCAGGGTAGACTAAACAATTTGGAGTTTCTGAGGCATCAAAACTTAATATTCAAGGTAAAGAACTGAAAGCTGCTTTGACTAGACAAGTACACCCATAACATCTTTTCCTTTTCTTACAGAACTGAATAATATTGAATTTTATTGTGGGAAGGCAGAAGATATTGTTCCTTCCCTGATGAACATTTTAGCTCCTCAGAACCTGATCACAATTGTAGATCCACCACGAGCAGGGCTGCGTAAGTCCACCAGGGGTTTAAGTCTGTTCTCTTAATGGGTGTTGGGTGGGAAGCCAAAGAAAACACCATTGGGATAAAGCAAGTGGAGGCTTCAGTTATAGCTTGGAGCAACAATGCAGCAGTTTTGTTCATGCTGAGTATAACCTGGCATTTTTCTGTGAGGCTCTTGCTGCACAGAACCAGTAAGCAGCTGTTGTGGTTTGGATCATCTAGATTCCAAAGTAATTCTTGCCCTGAGAAGAGCTGAACATCTGAAGAAGCTCATCTATGTCTCCTGCAATCCCAGAGCTGCAATGAATAACTTTGTGGAGTGAGTGTTTCTTGCATTAAGTTGACTTACTAAATGTGGAAATATGTTTTTTGAGGAGGGGGGACTATTGCTGGATTTTTATTTGCAAGCCATGTTCTTTGAGGCGTACCTTTCACCAGAAACAGCTGGGAGTTGCAGCAGCTGGCTTGGAATGGTACTGCCCAATACACAAGTCATAGTGGAAATATTGGGGGTAGCGAATAAGCCTATCATGGAATTGAGGCTTGGGGAAGAAAAACCTCTCTGAGAAGAGCAGCAGGGCTGAGCAGTGTACTAACATATTAATTCATTTCTTCCTGCTCTTTTCCCTTCCCCATCAAGCCTGTGCCGGGCCCCTTCCAACAGGGTGAAAGGAGCCTCGTTCCGGCCCGTGAGAGCCATGGCTGTGGATCTGTTCCCTCAGACCAGGCACTGCGAGTTACTCATCTTCTTTGAGAGGGTGGAATATGCCAACGGCAGCGCTGCAGCAGCAGCCCCTGCTGCCAGTGAGATCCCAGCAGCAGCCTGTGGCACCCAGGGCATGGATGGCATCAGCCCAGCGGCCAGCGAGGGGAGCCAGGCAGCTGCTGGCCATGGGGACTGCAGCCCAAGAGAGGGCTCACCTTAACTCCTGAGAGACTTTGCAGAAACTACTTTTGCTTTTTAACTGCATCGGTAACATCACTGCTGTAACATCCAGGTAATAAATCTCTGTACAACAGAGTAATTGCAAGGCTTCTAACTTATTTCATCATCCTAATTTGAATTAAGTTTCATTATCATTGATTCCCAGAAGGGTTTGTGTTGGAAGGGACCTTAATGATCATCTCATAACCACCCCTTTGCCATGAGCAGGGACACCTTCCACTCAACCAGGTTGCACAGAGCCCCATCCAGCCTGGTCTTGAACACTTCCAGGGACAAGATGTTACATAGGATTAGCCCAAGTCCTGCTTTTCTCTTCCTGCCTAGATACATACATATATTTATATTCAGACACCCCCAGTTCCCAGAGCAGGTCATCTTGCTACAGGGACCTGGACCTACCTCTGTCAGTACTTCATCATGCTCTGCCCCCCTGTCCAACTGTGCCATGTTTTTTCAGTATGCAAGTTAAGATTAATCCTTCCAAAAATAATTTACTTGCTAAATCTTTATTAGGAAGCAATAAACTCAGTGTAATAAAAATGCTACACTTTCCACAGTTGAAGTCAGTCTTGCTCTCAGACTGTAGCATCACTGACAAGACAATAAAGGCTGTAGGTTTCCTACACCATACAGTAAAGCTGACTTTGCTCAAGGCAGGCCCTCACCACTGAAAACTGACAGCCAGAACTGAACTGTACCAGCAGCAGCACCTTACACTGCATTGCCAGTGCATCTGCTGCGGGTGAAGACAAACCTGGCTCGAGAGCCCCACGAGCTGCTCTCCGGTCAGGATTCACTGCAGCCAGAGGCTCAGCAGCTGCCATGGATGGACTGTGATCCACACTACAGAACAGACAGCAGCACTGCTGGAAGGAGTGACCACCTTAAATCTAAACTCACTTCTAATATACATTTAATATGGCTGAACAACAACAAAAGAATTCTACTACAGCCCATGGCTGCTGATAGCACACCTTTGCAGTGGTTGGTACCTGCACCCAACAGGTACCAAAGCCAGCACTTTGGGTCGTAACATTTCCAGCCTTTCCATGGTTTAAGTAAAAATAAAAATCCCAATTCAAAAAAAGGTAATTTAACTCCAAGTGTTTAACCATGTAAAGATTCAATTCATCACCAAAAAAGTGATTCAGTATTTCCATAATCAACGAGGCTGCACTGATCTAATTTCTCTTTAAAAATACCTAGAGGACTTGAAGAATAAGAGCTCCTCTCTCTATATATGCTTACACTATCATAATACTGATCACACTGGCACATTTTATAATATCAAACTTTATTGCTCGAAACTAATTGTCTGAAAAATACACATGTAGTACTCAAAGACTGAACACAGAGGATTACATGATTGTGCAGAAAAAAAGCAAGCAGAGGCTCAGTGAAAATGAGGCTTTATAGTTGTACCAATTTAGCACTGGCACCAAGCAACTGCACCCAACACAACTCAAAACAGCAACCATTGTTACCTGCTGGGGCAATAAGGATGAACTTTGTTTTGTTTTCCCATGTTCTCAGATACACTTTGAAATACTGTCACCGATAATTTTATTTGGTTAATAACAGCATGGCTTCTTGCACTTCACATTTCTTTCTTCCCACAAAGTTAGGAGAGGCTATCAATTCCTGAATGTCACTCCAGAACCAAAGTACAGTTTAGTGAATTAATAAGATAATCATGATGCTTTTAAATACTTGGACGTTACAAATAGTATTTGTATAAAGCCTAACAGCATCACAGGAGAATGGAAGTTTACATACAACAGTTAAGTTTATGCATAATAGTCTTTCCAAAGTTCTGAGTACCCAACTAATTGAGTTTTGTCTAATAAATATGTTTAAAAAAGCTGATAACTGGTGTTTCAGTAGGTAGCATCTGACTAGTCACAGTAAGTTTTCCGTCAGTACCATGAAGATTTGAATGCACACGAATTTAATCCTTAAAGTCAATATACCACACTTTTGTCGAGAAGCACATAATATGCAAAGCAAAATCTGTCTAATCCCCAAAGGATGGAACAGTTCTTAAAAATACACTCCATCCCTAGAAAAATACCCATCTTCCCCTGGATATAGAAGGGATAAATAACAAGTATCAGTGACAAAAGCAGCAGTTTTATGCATTCATACAATCAGATCTAAACCTTTACAGCCGATTACCTAGAAAACACACAAGAGTTACAAGACAAGTTTAGGATACATCTTGAATCACACTGTAAGTGTTCATGCAGAAGCTGAAGTTAATGCAATGGTCTATCCTCTATCACAGCAGCTCGTGCTTATGTGCAAATGCAAGACTGTTACACTCCAAACAATAGTAAACATTAAAACACAAGAATACTTCACAATGACATAAACAGCAGTTACATTGTTTGTTCCAGCAGTTATTGCGCTATTTTCTGGACATCTCTCCAGTTAAAGGCTGCAGCAAGGTCTAATACCATCTTTTTACGTTTGTTTTTGTTTAGAATGCATAATATACGTTCTAGGCTTTGGTTCACAATGAAATCTCTGGATGTTTTAATTAAGGGCAACGGTCACCTTGTGATTCTGATAGTGGCAGACTGAGGTAATACAGCAATCCTCTTAAAATTAATGAAAACAAATTGGTAAGTGAGGCATCTATGGATATTCTGCAGGTGACCTGCAAATGCATTGACATTCTGATTTCAGAAAAATAAAAAGATCTACAAGGGTGATTTGTCTTTTACAGTGCCATCCAAATACAGATTTTTCTGCTGAAAACACAAGCTGAAATAAAACCTATCTAAGAGTAATACATTTAGGCATAGAAGATAAAAGCCCTGTCTTTATGAAAACAGAAAAGTCCCAATAAAAACCATGAAAAGAGACAAACAGCAATCACTGCTTGTCACTACTGCACCAATATTATATACCCTTCAAAAGATGGAGATTTTTTAAAGCTATACAAAAAAAAAAAAAAAAGCAGAGGCAGTGTTTTTTTGTGGTTTTTTTTTTCTTTTTTTTTTAAGACAGGCCACTTCTTTAAATAGTAGTTTATATATTGTCTTCCAACTACCCGTGTCCTGTTGTAACAGGATTACAACTCATGGAACTAAAAACCTAAATATAATAAAAATGGGTGGATTCATATTTGCAGAGACCTCCAAGTATATCATTTAAACACAGAAACAGGTAAGACTCCATGACTCCTCCTGTTTAACCTCTAACGTTATATGCAACACATTAGAGAACATTAGCTTGAAATATAAATTAAAATCCACATATTTCCAAAGTAATGTGTGATGTTAAAAGGAGGTCTTACAATACTGATGCCAACATTTTTAAAATCTAGTAGGCACTAAATTCAATATACTGCAGCACTCTCTATGTAACATAGTAAATTAAAAAACAAAACCACACCAAAATCAGATTAAAAACAAAACAAAAAAACCTCTCAAGCCCCCAGATCCCTGTCAATATAAGTACCAGGAGCTGCAGCGGGTACAGAGAACTGACCTTTCATTCCCAACAGGAGCAGGAGGAGTGTAAAAATGGAGCAGTGCAGCTCCTGGATAAGTCACTGCAGCCCTGCCACCAGCTTGGCTTTCGCTCTATTCTTTAAGAACAAACCAAAAAATGGTTGCAAGAGAAGAGTTCCTGCAGTCACCCAGTGAGCCCCGTGCGAAGCACGAAACCCACCAAGCAGTGCTTCCACACAGCCACACTATTTCTTTTGTGCTTGGCTTGATAAAGCCTCAGATGACACAGTGAGTACTGCCTGTTTGCCAGGATTGTATTTTAGAGCAGTTGCATATTTGTGATTTTCTTATTTATGAGTATAACCGGTTATGGTCTCATTCTACTTATTACTCTATGTCATATTCCAAATCTACATTCTAATTTTCATTGCAGAAGTTACACACTTTCTTTAAAAACTAAGAATGTAATTAAAAAAGTAAAAACGAAAACGTCTTAAAAAATCTAAATTGCTGCAGTTGGACTTAAGGGTTGTGTTGATTTTTTTTTCTAAAGTCTTTGCTTTTATGGTGCAAATTAATTAAGACTTAACTGATCAAGTCAGATGCAATCTGACACCAAACAAATGAGAAATTGTTTTATTGCTGGGAAAGGGGAGTGGAAAGTCATTGGCAAAATATTTTCAGACTATCAACCATCATCAGCTGCATTTTGGCTCCAAGCTTTGAAAACAGCCTTTCAAATTACAGTTTTTACTTTAATCATGTAAGTGGGGCCATATTTTCCCTGTTCAACTGATCTGTAAACTAACACAGGCTCTTTTCATTTAAAATAAACCCCAGTAATTTTGAATCTCCAACCTGTTACTCTTAACACTACCAGGTATTCTTGTTCTTTTCAAGTAACAACAAAATGTGCATCCTCTAATCTCACATAACTAAGCCTGGCAGGAGACAAGAAACAAGACAAAAAGAAACAGCGTTACTGGCCTAATCCTATGGCATTAGAAACATTGCTCATCACTTTCCTGTATTTGTCACCAAAGTGTCTTATCAGTGCATATTATTATGTGCTGAAATGCAACAAAACTTTTCACAAAAATAGTTTTAGGCATGTTCATACAAGAAGATGTACATATACTTCTTTTATATATACATATATATGAATGTGTATATATATAATATCAGCTTCAACCTGTACATAGATATTCTGAATTTCATACTTAAAATACATCCACTTCAAACAACATGGATGGCTTTCCAGGAGAAAGTGCTTGATTGGTTTTGTCCTGTGTGAACATGCCTGTCCTCTGTGCATTTGCCCCAGTAGACATCTTTACGATCATTTCTTTAAACGTACATATCTCAGAGGTATTAAACAAGGAAAAAAAAAAAACAAAGAAAAAGAAACTAGGAAAAAGTAATATTGCCCTGATGATGCAAAATGAACAATGCATAACTGAAGCAGCTTGGATTTTAAAAGTTATCTTGCATTCTGCAGCAAACAATTTTTAAATAATTGTTGAAAATCTAGTTCCTCCATTTGTGTTATTGCTCCCCACTTGCATGTTTTCTCATTAAACATCAACAGTACAGAGAGGTTCACTACCAGGTTGAGCTGATTCCACTACTGTCATCTTGGGTTTCTTTCGGGTTTCCTCCTAAAAAATACAAAACAGCCCCCACCACACAGTCATAAAGAGAACAGAATCATAAAACAGTTAAAATTCTGAACCATTTTAGCCAAACATGTCAGTTGTTGCAAGAGGCTAACTAGGGCTAATGTTAAAAATAAACATACAGAGGTAGGTACAATCAAGTTATGAGCCAGTTTAAAAGACAGCACGACAATCTTCCCAGAAGTAGACCCCCAATCAAATTTTGAAGAGCTTTCTTTACTTAAAATACTGTGTAAAATAAGCAAAAAAACCCTGATCATTGGTACACATGACCCATGACATTCATGCAGTTTGTAAATATATGAGAATATATACTCACTCTTTCCTGTGCCAGTTTTTTCATTTCTTCCTGTAACTTGTTCAGGATGTGCAGATTTGGCTTGTTCTTTTTGGCATACTGCTGAAGTTCTATCACACTTCTATCAGAGGTTTCCTATTCAATAGAATCACAACCAACAACTGATCAACTTCTTTTATGGAAAAAAATTAACGTACATGGAGCAAAGCTTAGTCTGTTGTATTTCTGTAGTTTAGTCTGTAGTTAGTTTACTTCCTTAAGTAGGAACATCTCCTTCCATGAGTTTGTTAAATAGGTTCTTTAATTCTGACATGCGAGATGCAAGATTAACACAATCATTACTGTCAATGAAATCCAGGCCCCTTAAAGTTTTGTTGTAATTTAATTTACAAATCCAGGAAAATCCAGAAGCAAAACTCCAGTCACAGGGTAGGTTATACTCAAACAAAAGCCTGCTCACCTGTTTAACCAGCTTGCTATTCTCTCTGCCATACATTCGCAAGAGAGAGCCCCAATTTTTCACATGTGGATGCAGTAGCTGAAGGATTTTCTGAGAAGCCAATTGCTTCCCTACTCTTTTATTTTTGCCTGTAAAAATAACCATGGAAGTGTGTCAATACCAGCACATTATGTGATGACAGCCACAAATATTCACTTGAGTTAGTCAAAACTGAGATACCAGAGGAGAGCATGACAAGCACACAACAGGCTCAGTGGCTGAATAAGCACCCTCAGAATGGACAGCAAAGGAGAACAGGAAGAGAGGAAGAGGAGATTCACACATCAAACCAATTATTGTACTTACACC
Organism: Hypocryptadius cinnamomeus; assembly: GCA_013400635.1. NCBI lineage: Eukaryota > Metazoa > Chordata > Aves > Passeriformes > Zosteropidae > Hypocryptadius > Hypocryptadius cinnamomeus. The sequence continues at coordinate 63,288 of VYZP01060036.1, forward strand.
AGCCTCGCACTGTGTGCTTGCCACAAGTCATGACATATTCACTCTTCTGATTTTTCCCAGGAATCACTTCAAACTTTATGGATGTATCACCCATTCCATGGTTTCTTAAAACAAACACAATCAAGATCACATACTAAGTAAAACTACAAACAAGTGAAGTGGTTGCAGTTATCATCTTGGTACAGTCATTGCAATGAAATTAGATCTATTAATAATAAATGTCAATACATTAATTAACAAAGATTTTTTTACATCAGTAACTGGAGTCAAAAGAAAAAGCAACCCTGTATGAGAGAAAACAAAATGCATTTGTCCAACAATTACATCCTGATCTCCCAAAGAGGCACAAACAGGCAATGTGAATTAAGGAGGACTCAGCATTAACCAGGTCAGCCCCACCACGTGTCTCACAGGCCCAGGGAGCTCAGCAGCTCAGGCAGGGTCACTGACAAACACCAGCAACGGCTCCTGAGCCAACACCTCACACCTCCCAGGGGTCCCCATGCTGCAGCCTCACCTTTTAAGGCACTCATGGAGAATCTGATATGGAGACAGGAGTCCAGCTTTACTGGTGAGTTCATATACCCGTGAGTCCTCAATACTGATATGGTTAAAATACTGCAAAGGAATTGAAAAGGGTTATTGTGCTTTGTGCAAGTAAAACCCTAATATTGTCCTTAACCCTAATTTCTCCTTTGCTACATTAAACCAATTCTGTTGCTCTGTGCTTAGTACTTTAAAAAGTGTTTTTAAATCCATAATGGGTTAAAAGCAACATCATTAAAACTGTCACACCTAATCAAACATTTGCAGAGAGAAATTTCAACTCCAATCTTGCATTATTCAATATGTACATAAAAATGACAAGCTTATGAATTCTTTATGATAATTTCTCCCTCAGGACAAGGTTATTTTAGCAAATTATGAAACTCTATTTACCAAAATGCTGTGATTTACTAGAAGAGAACAGAACAGCTATCGCCACATTTGGTAATTTATTTTAAAAGAATGGAAAAAATTGTCTGCATTTCCTTAATGACCATTTCAGTAGTGCAGGGCATACAATACAGTCCTAAGTTAAAGCAAGGGTACAAACAACTCCTGTATATTACTTCATTTTAGGAAACATTCCTTTCAGGCTGATCACTGATTTTTCCTTTACTCCCTACTGATGGTATCGCTGATCAATGAACGATTTCATTCTCCTAGTACCTGAGAAAATAGCACAGCTCTCCTCTTAAAAATTTTTTTCTTTTGATTTTCTCAAATGTCACTGCCCAAACGATGGGATTTCACTGTGTGGTAATAAAAACATCTCAGAAGCCTGAGCACTTGTACTTCTCACGTGGTGTACTAAGATGATCACACAAAACCAAACAGCACCTAGCTCTGAACATTTCCTGGCATCACCCAGAGGATTCTGGAAGGCAGGGCAGTACAGGCAGCCTGGTGCCTTGGAACATCTCAAGTGTTCAGCAAGTGACCTGTTGGTCAATAAAGAACCAGCTCTCTGCATCAGAGTGAATTTTCTGATCTATTCCCATAGAAAAAATAGTATTTTCTTTGACCCAAGTCTTGCTCTAAATGGAGGATTTTACACTTCCATTTGACTGAGAAAACAGTCTTACTAATTTTCAGTAAGATTTCTGATATTAAATGTGCAATGTTTTAAAAACAAACTCAAATGATGCTAGCCAGGAAGCATGAGCTCAGTACCTCAAGTTCTTGACTGTCTTTGGGCTTCTCCTCAGAGGTCTGTTTAACAAAGTCAGGAATAAGGATTTCCAGTGTAGCTCGAGCTGTAGAAAGTGATTAAACATCTTCATTAGGTTTATTTTAAACAAAAACTTCTCATCTAAAAATTGTCAGGCATTTTCTTCTGGTAAGAAATTTATTCATTTACAGTTTTCAAGGGAAAAAAAGTTCTATTACTTCAGCTTGATAACTAATTAAAATAAGAAGAAACTACTTTTTAAAAGTGCCTACAAAAGGAAAAATATTCTAGTCCCATTTTAGAAGTGACATAGAGCCTTTAACACCAAAAATCAAAGAGTTATTATCACCCCCTAGTTCTTACAGCCAAACCCCAGTACTGAATCACTATGGCCCTTGGAGCCCCAGAATGGTACAAAAAGCAAACAGAAACAATTCAGCAGTTGGCACTGAGAAGAAAAGTAAGTTACCAGCTTTATTCTTGGCAAGTTTTTTGCTGCTGGCAGTTCCTGCCCCATAGGTTACTCCATCAATAATCACTGAGGCTCCAAAAGGTTCACTTGGGTTCTCTGGAAATGGAGAAGGAAAGTAAAGAAAGCTTTTTGGAACCCCTGACATACATGAAATATCACCATCATCAAGATTTGTTTTCTTCATTTCAGCTTCAAGAGGGATGAAAATGGTTTATTCTTCATGAAGACTGAAAAACTGTTTAACTAACAGTTAACTAACTGTTAACTAACAGTTTAACTAACAGTTTTCCACTAACAGACTTACCACCATATACTTCACTCTTCCAAATACAGAACTTACAGATTTTAAGAGACCATTGGTAATCTGCCAGAACTCAAATAGCTTTTTAAATCCAAATTTTTTGCATCATAGTGTGAATACAAGAGCTACACACTCTGATACAGAAATTTCAGTTGTATTATATACTGTATATACAGGAATAGCATAATTCTGAATAATCATAAGGTACCCTCAAAAAAACCCCAAACAAACAGGAAAAGCAAGAATTAATGGAACATACATTATACCACTTAGGGAAAAAAACCCTATATTAACCTGATTCCAGTTCTATTTTTCATATGCACAACATTTTTGGATTCTTGATTAATCATCGAGACCAGGATAGAGCTGTTGAAGGAAACAGACTTACCACATTCAAAGAAATTGTAAACAGGGCGAACCTTTAGGACTCGTTGCATATATTCATGCAAGATGCAAACTTCAGACTTCCCATTGGGATTAATGACAAACTCTGCAAAAAAGACAGGAAGAATTGAAGAAGCTCATTAGTTCCAGTCTTTGAAAGATAATTTCTGTTACAAACAAATCAATATTGAGCAACACGCAGCAGTAACAAGAGCGGGAGGTAGTCATTACTTACCAGGACTGTAACCTTAGATAAAAAAAATATTGTTTAGGAATTAATCTTTTGAATAGGAAGTATATTTTAAAAATATTTTTCCTTTCTTATGTAATATACAATGGGTCAAAGAACACAAAATTCATGGATCATAAATTAAGGGGACTTATTACAGGATTTTTTTTATTTTCAGTCAAGCTTAGAGCTGCAATTAGTCTTCAACACAGCCAATCTGAACTGCAGCTAGACCAGCTCACCTTTCTTTATAGGTGCATCCTGCACAGAGAGGGTGATGAGTTTCTGGTTGGCCGGCAGGATGGGCCGCTCAGACTCCGCCTGCTTCCGCTTCATCTCCCGGTTGAACTGGCGGCGCTCGGCCCAGGTCCGGAACTTCTTTACAGTCACTTGCTCAAAGTCAAAACGCTTCTCCAGATAGCGTCTAAAATCTTCCAGATCTGAGAAACACAACCAAGTTACTCTCTCTGCTTCACCACTGAACAAGCATCTCTATTTCCAGTTTTAAATGAGCTGTAATTATTTTCTTAGACTTGGAGCAAAAGGTTAAAGATGCTGTTTTGGACTAACAGGAGTAATTTGAAGTTCTCCTGTTATATTACATTAGATTAAATGCAAAATGTTAGTACAAACCAGAAAACAAAATAAAACAAAACACCATTTTATTCTGTCACTTGATGATTTTATTAATCCCTAACCAGCATTAATACCCAACACAGTTTGCAAGAAAACAACAGCAACTGGTCTGCTTGAACCTCTCATCACCTTCTCTTTACCTGAAGCAAGGTACACAGTGAGTACAGCAGTTGAGCTTTCAGCCTCAGCTCCCTGAAGCCAAACCCAACTGTTGCTGCCTACCTATTATGCAGTGTACCATGAAACACTGTACAGTGATGTTCCATGAACTCCATGGGTATCTGCAGTCTCTGTGCAGAATTTAATACATTAAATTCACATTCAGAGTACTAAAAGATTGCCCCCTTGTAGCACAGCTGCTTCTCCTTTATAGGATAGTCTGCAAATATAATCAGCAAAAATAAAGAGTAGCATCCACAGATGAAAAGAAACAAAAGCAAGCTGCTAGTATTGTTTCCTTTCAAAAGGAACTCCAAATGCAAGTCATGCTTATACTCTATCACTCAGTACCTTTTTCAGTAATTCAGAACAGATCCTATTTAAAGAGAGAGATAGACAGGTGAACTTCATGTAGAAAAGTAAGTGCTTACTGGCTTGAATTTTGCAGCTAAATATTGATGATTTGGGGTTTTTTTTTAAATCTTTTGGCATGCTTTTTGGACTGGACATGACACACGTAATGACAAGGACAAGTTTTACGTCCGAGCACTACAAAGACAAATAGCAGCCTATGACCCATACCAATACTCTGAGCAGCAGAAATTTACATGGATGGGATTCTTGAGCATGCAGATGTGATAAGATTTGGTAAGTAACACATGAGCTTCCTCTTCAAGTTCCTCTCCGTTGGGTGGTGATTTTGGCATGATGTCTTTAGACAACTTTTTGTGTAGAGGCAATCAGATTTGTATAAATAAAATAATGAGGCATCACAGCCCTCTGTATGAGTGCAATTATATTTGCATGACTTAGTCTGCTAGACTTGTGCAAATACAGAAAGCAGTTCAACTACATCATTTATTTTAAGAGATCATCCTGAAAGTAGCTATAACTCGGCCAATACAGAGAGTGCATAGAAAAGCCTTCCTTGAGGAAGTCACAGGAACACATCTGACAACAGCAAATGAACACACAGACATAACTGATTCTTATATTGAGATAAAGTCTACAGGACTAAACTACCAAAATGTTCACTTTTTCTGTGTAAAACTTTTCCATGTGGACTCTCAGGGCTTCAGGAAAGATTATAATTCAGTAGCCAAGTTTGGAATAAAATTTCCCAAATGCCATTACCCCAACTCAAGTCAAGAAAAGACTCTACTTCCCATACATACCTACAGATTCATCTTTACATACTTCAACTTTGGCCTTAACTTGTCCCAAAGCTCCTTGTGCTGCATCTCCCCCAGAAGGGTCTTTGTCATCTAAAGGCCCAGAATCAGCAGCAGTGGAATCTGGTTCTTCTGTTTGGCAGTCCAGTTCTGAGGATTTATCTAGATGCTTTACAGGTGATACTTCCCCATTTGGGGTTATGTCATTGTTTTGTTCCCTTTCCTCATTTTCCTTCATTTTTTTGTAATGAAAGCAGGGAATGCTACTAAGGGGAGGATCATGTTTCTGCAAATATAAATAATACAGAAGGTTTCAGTATCTCAAGGCCACCAAAAGCAAAACCCAAACCCAAAAGATGCAAGCAAGATGGAAGCTATTTGTATTCAGTCTAGGCTCAAGCTCCTCTCTGGTCAGTAAAGTCATTCTACTCAAGAGCTGAGCAGGGCCACTCCTGGGGGGACCTTCACACTGTGTGACACTGACACAATCCTGCTGGTTTAGCTCCAGACCACAATCTGTTCAGCTACATGCAAATACTGCATGCTTCCATAAAATCCACTGAGCTTTCCTGAGGCACAGGCCCATGGCATTAAATCCAATTTCTGCAGATTCCTTGGGCGCAAGAATGCCATATCCTTACTTCTGCAAATTTGGACCATAAGCCACAGCTCAGACTAATTTATTGCTAGAAATAAATGATCCCTAGATATATGTCATGGTGCAATAAACCCCCAATTTTGTAGCCATACTAGAAAAGTGAAGGCACCAAACAACATCATCTCATTCACTTTAACTGCCCAAACAGTAAAACAAAGCACCTAAGAAAAATTATACCACATTTTCAGACACAAAAAAATTTACTTTTCAAGGATCTTAACTCAAACACGGGAAACAAGCCTGCCAAAGCAGAAAAATATTCAACTCCTTACAGGAACATACCTATTTTTTTAATCTTAGTAAAGTATTTAAAAAATTGACAGCTCTCACCCTTATGCTTCCTGTTCCCAAAAAATAAGGTCTAGACCAGGTAACAACTCTAGATTCTCTGTGCAGATATACAGGAATGCCTGAATTATGGAATGTCATGATCCATCCATCTGGCAAAGGCTCTGTAGGAGGGCGGCCACGACCTTTAAAGCAAATAATGGCTTTAAACTTGGATAGACTGCTTAGAAGAATAGAAATAAAATCCAGGTTTTTATTTATTGTTTTTTCTGTCCCAAAGAATAAAATGGCACTGAAACAAGATCAATAGTGTTTTGCAGAGAGATGTTGTTTTAATAACAAGGTATATGCCTCTAACCCAGACTAAATCCTGCAAAATTACACATTCCATGACATTCTCAACTAAAGCCAATAGTAGCAATAATTTTCACACAGACTGATTTGTTTGTTTCATCACTGAATTCTCTTTTCTTTAGTCTTTTTATACTTATCACAAGCACCACTGGAAAGTATTTACTGGAAAAGTCATACTTGCTTCAGAAACAACTTCATTTTCGGTTAAAACTTTTTCACCTGACACTCAGGAATAAATTTGCATCTAAATATCACCAGATTCACAGACCCAAACAACCAGCAAAGGGCTCATCACCAAGCCAAGGTCTCATGTCTGTCTAAATCACAAATCAGAGACTATTCATCTTTGCTGGAAGTTTCCTGACAATCCTCTGTTACTATACAATTTTGAAGCAAAATGTTATCTGGTTTTTTTTATTTCAGAATGCAGTGAAGCTGTAAAATACTCCTCTAGTACATGTTTAAGTTTTAATTCTAATTCAGAATATTTTCCATTACATTCTTCTGGATGGGTTTGTGTTCTCAGCTTTTCTTTATTAGTAGTTTCTAACACAATGAAATTGGATAAATGTAAGCCACTGACTTTTTTAGTTATTATATTGAACCAAGATTGCATTCATAGAGACCTCACATGGGGCAATTTCAACAGCAGAAGTTATGTAACTGAAGCAGGAAAAAGGCCAGAACGTCCAGAGACAAAAGCCCTAGATCACCCTTCTTCACCTCATTATTTTACACAAATCCACACACTAAAATATATTCTTATTACATACAACAGATCAAAAGCAAAAGTCAAATGCAGTTTAAGAACATGAAAAATCATATACCACAATAAGAAGCCTCCCAATAAAATTCTCCGACACATTAACAATTTCACACAAACTGCTGTCTCACATTTTTCTCACATTTGCTTGTTGATATACTTTTGTTCTACAGACACGAGCCATGAACAGGACCTACAGTTATTAAATGCACATTAACTTACTCTTCAGTACAGTTTTAATTTTGGTCATCATTGGCTGCACGCTTGTCTCTCCATCAGACTGGTGATCACTTTCACCACCGTATTTCTCATTATCTAGTCTCCTTGTTTTGGGTGCTCGAAGACCCTCTTCCAGCAGAGCATCCACATCATTATCAAAGTCATCCTGAAAGAGACTTTATCAGACACTATCCTTCTGGGCCTACCAACCTCCCTTTTCCCTTGCAAAGAGAAAGCAGACATTTTTTATATGCACTTCCACACAGAGAGAAACTAGAAATTTCCAATGATTCCAGTAAAAAGACTGAAAAATAAGAAAAGTTTGTGATAAAACGAACTGCAATTGCGTGAGAAGACTTTCAAAGGCTGTTTTTACAGAAAACTATAGAAGCTGCAACACAACTCAGAAGTTTGACTAAAACCGTTTACACTTTCTCAGCCAAAGGTCTCTAAAAATTCTGTGGTTTTGACTCATGTACTGCACACTTTTAGAAGAGATTATTTCTTTGCATATTTTTTTCTAGCCACTTGAAAACCTCTTACCCAGCAAAGACCTGTGGATTTACTTACCTCATAGGAGAAATTCAAGGTTTCTTCATCCACTTTATCTCTCTGAACGATTGCTTTAGATGTGAACCCTCCTCCTTCTTCATCTATTTCCATCAAATTGTCGGTAAAGTCTTCTAGCTCATCCAGAACTGCAAATTCCACTCTCTTTTCCTGATCCATATCATTTTCATCATCTTTCTTGTCATCACTTTCACCCCCTACCCCTGCAGCTTTACCATTACTACCACCGAAAGGACAAACATGCAAATCCCCATTGACATTATTAATACCAAACTCTGTATCTGCCTTATAATCCTGCTCAACTCCAGTGTACAGAACTTTCCTATCTTTGCTTTTGCAGCTTTCTGTAAAGCTAACACTAATCTTCACATCCTTCAGTAACTTAAGATCTGGGGTGAACTTTCGAACTGACGGTGCGTGACGAGCAGTTCTCGGGCTTTGGTCACTACTGTTGGGGTCTATGATAAGACGACTTTTGTAGCAGGCAGATCCCTTTGTGAGCAGCTGTGTTCTGCAGAGACTGTGCGTGTCCCCAGCAGGGGTCTCTGACTGTCCATCACCACCAGAGCCAACGTCCATTACCTCTGCGTCACTGGACGTTTGCAGGGGAGGTGGTGGAGGCTGTTCGTTGGGCGGCAGAGGTGGCCGACAAGTGTGATTCTCCACATTCAGCTCTCTTGCAGGTTCTTTAGGGAGGGGTGGTACATTTTCATAGCTCTCCATTTTTTAAACTACTGTTTTAAAAAAACAATGCTTTAATAAATGCTTATCCCTATATTCCTAACATGCATAAGTCCATCAGGATTGGTTTATCATGTCCTATTCAATATGCAACACTGATGATTCAGTTAAGCTGACTACATTGTTCTTTTCATTAATGTAGACAGCTTTCAGAATCACTGTCTCAATTATTGGAAATCACAATGCATTCAGCTTAAATAGCTGAAGACTAAGAGTGCATCTTCACTGGACAAGCTGGTCTCCTTTTCTTCTTTCAACCTACAAGAGGAAACAAACAAACAAAAAAAAATTGTTACAGGAAAAAAATGGAAGTAGTACCCCAAGCGAAAGAAAACCAGTCACTCCTAGCACAAATTTCAAGTAGAAGAGTGACACTTTTACAGTGAGAAAAGCAGGGTACCCAGATACCATCTTGAATGAGGCCAAAACTAGAGTGGTTTTATTGCTCAAGCTGTACACCAGCACAAGAATTTACTAACACAGATGCCTATATGATTAGTTGACTATCTCTGCTTTGTTAGCAGGCAGGGCATTAAAGCATGACAGACTAAAAACTGCATTTTGGGGAAATTCTCCCATAATCTGAAACAAGCTGGTATTCAAGCCATACTTACCCACACAGCAGAAAGGATAATTAGCTTACAGTTTAAGACAATCTGCAAAACCAACAAGATTTTAAAGACTATGGTCACGGCTTTTCAAAATTTAAGTTATCAGCTACTTCTGAAATCTAACAATTTACTAAAATATCACAGAAAATTACTCCCTAGATAACCAGATATTAGACATTTGATCCTGTATTTTGCACCATTATGGAGCTATTTATTCACTATGTCCAAGGAATTTAGGTTCAGATACATGTCATTAAAGTTCAAATTAATTTTGGAAGGTATTTAGAAGTCAATGTTTTAGGAAATTTAACCTGGAAAAAGTATTCAATTCCTCTTGAAAATTTCACAGGGCATGGGGAGTGTTTGTTTAAGCCTTATTTTTCACATTAGGTGGTTCTTTCTACCATGTCTATGATGGCTCCTTCAATTATACTTTTGTCATCTCTGCAGGACCATAAGCACCTGAGGAAAAGAAGGATCATTTCTTACCTGCTTATTTTGGTTTCTCCAAGTCCCTCCATGCCAGCCCAAACCAGGCTTAAATCTTCCTACAAGCTAGAAATGAAGCACTGCCACTCTGCCCCAAGCAGCCAGCTGGATGAATCTGCTCTGCTCAAAGTACTCCCAGCTAGCAGAGAAAGTCTTCCCAAGTGTTTTGGAAAGACAAGCTCCAAGATCTCTCATGTTGCTGTGTAACACTGAAGGCAACAGGGCAGAAGGTCTGGGTTGCCATGAGGGACTTAGAGAAACCAAGGGTAATTCTCTCATGTCATGTTCTATGCCAGCCCAGGCAGAACAAACCAACAGCAATATCCAAACACCAACTGGGGCAAGGCACAAAGCTGGCAATCAGAAGTTGTAATGGGATCAATTAAAATTCAGCAATATACAGAAGTTACCTACCTGGAAGCCGGAAGAAAGCATAATATAGAGCAAACTCTAATATGGCAACAAAGCAAGTTTTGCTGGGGCAGCAGAATAATTTGTATTTTGTGGTGTTTTTCTGAAGCGTGTAGGGTTTTTTAAACCTACTCAAAATTGTGACACATCCAACATGCTGAGTTTGACATGCATTATAAAATTACTAAGGAAAAAAACTGGTAAAAGCTCCAAAATAATCCCATCTTCTCTGATACCAACACATTAATTCGCAGATTGGTAAATGGCTCATTCACCAGTAAGACAATCCTACATATTTAATTCCATTCTATCCTACAAGATGACCCCAATACAATGACCAATTCCTTCATTTTCAACAGGTTCTGGAATGTATAATGTAGAGAACACCCCTAGAGATAAGGAAGTTTATAGACAAATTTATCTTCAGATTTAAAAAGTAAAAAAAAAAAGTGAATGACAAAATATTAAATTCTTCACAGTAAATCATTAGTGTCTTAATTCTGAACAAAAGAATCAAAAGTCACAGCATGAGTCCAGTAACTCCTGGAAACTAAATGCCTTAGTCATCTAATTTTTCCATCTTAAAGAGTCTTCTAAAGACTCTTGAAAAGAGCAAGCAGAATTCCCACAGAAATGGAATACTGAAGTCAGCATTCTAGAATTTGAAAGAGCAAAACCTTCCCTTGTGTCCAAGGAGCTCCCTGGTCCAACAAGAAAGACTTATTTTTGACAAGGCTAAGACATGAAGGTGAATGCCACTTCCAGACCCCTGATACATGTCCTGCTCCTATGTCGAAGTATTTAAATAACACCAATGTCAAAACATAACTTAACCTTTACCTGCTCAGCTTGGGTAGTTCACTGATACAACACCTCTGCTCTTTGCAGGAAAGATGTCTTGTTATTCTATTCAAGCACTGGTAACAATTATATTCTTGTTGTCTTCCCTTTCTTGCTGGCTGTGAAACGATGGATAGCTGAACAATGAACAGCAAGTCACAGCCAGGGACTGTCTGCTCCTCAGCACACACTGGCTCAGGAAAAGCATTAGACCAAGATGGGCTCAAATGAGCTTTTTCCATTTCTAGCCATGAACCTGCCACATCCCTAGGGTAAGATAACAGTGTGGTAGTGATGCCAAAAAGATTTTTGCATTTTATACGTTTTTCATATATTTGCAGCTCTCTAGACTACTATTATATAGTTATATAGCACCTTAATTAACTCTGGTACTGTTCCTACCCTTTCCCTTAGATTTTAGAACAATAAGCTGACCTTCTAAACACATTCCTGGAATATTGTTTAGTCTTATTCTAAGAAGGGGACCTACAATAAGACATAATAAGAAGTAGGCAGAGAACCCCTGGACCAACTCCAAAGGGCTGACCCAAGAACAGGTTACAGGGGCAGCTGAATCTCCTGGATGTACCTGTTATACCCTAATTAATTAACCCTGTAATAGTAGAAATCTGGTGCCAGGTGTGCCCATCATGACCAGACACCTGAAAGCTTCCAAAGAAAGGTCTGTTTGTTACTATTCTAACACTAAAAAACAAGGGTTTTTTCTCTCTTTTGATGGTAGGTAACAGTAGCTGTACAGTTCCAGTGGGCTACAATACCTGCCCATAAGCCACAAAAAGCAAGGCAGAAGCAGTGGAACACAGGTCCAATTCCCATCTACTTGCCTGCCAGCTGACATTACAATATGCCCTTTTCTACCAGGGGCTGGGAAAAAAACCCCAACAAAACCACTGAGCCACCAGGTATTTGAAAAGACAGACAGAAGGGAGAAAAGGCAAAAGGATGAGTTAAGATGAGTTTGTAGGTTACAAACAGCCAAATGGGCCTTAGACAAGGGAACATAACAGCCACACACAAAAAGGCTCAGCATACCAAGTTACATCATAACACAAGTCAGTTTCCTATTGTCATCCTTCATTGAATCTTCCTGAAATAACATATTTTATTCTCCAAGGCTCCACAAAGTTCCATTAACAGTTTCCATAAGGATTCCTTCCAAACAGACAGAACACCACTGGCAGCTGCACCAGGCAGTACAAACACTGGAAACGTCAGTGCACAGCTCATGTTCTGCAGATCACCAGCACATGGAATTTCCACATTTTTAACTGCTTACTCTTATTTTAGCTAATCATTTAAAAAAAGTTTCATGCCACAAAGTAAACTGAACAATGCAGATACAGGGCAGGGCGGGTGGGGTGGGGGAAGGTGTATAAATGTAATATAGCAAACTGCATAGGTCCCAAAGAAAGCAGAATAACCTTAGCCTGGTTGTCTTACAGATGTCCTTTAAATGCAGAAAGGAAAAAAACAAAACTACTTTGTTTAGTAAGTACCACTGCCCATTCCCACAATCAGACAGAAAAGGGATGGGAGAGCAAAGGGTATCCTTTTTCAAGGCAGAAAAAACCCCCAGAATCTTAAAATTTGGACATTTCAGCATTGCCCAAACTCAAAGAAAAATTCCTTTCAGTTACAGCAGGTCAGCAGTCTAGAAATGAATTTAATAAAGAACATAATTTCTTTACAAATACATGTAGCTGCAGCAAGGAATAGCACACCACAGATTCTCTCTTCAATAAGTCACTTTTGAAGAGAAACTGTCAGAGACTGCTTACTTCACATTCGGTGGACCCCAAAAGGAAGAGTGGCTCAGAGCAAACCGTCCTTATTTGCTAACCAAATACAAAGTCCTCCTCCAGCCCCAAATAGCAACTCAGGTGCTGATCCATCAACCCATGTCAAAGTAATTCCCCACTCAGAGTCATCTACCTTCTTTTCAACACATACAACTCTAGAAATAAGTTAATCCTATTTATTACCACTGCTAAAAAAAAACCAAAACAACCACAAACCCAAAACAAAACCTGAAGAAACTGGATTTATTTTCTTTAAACCAGAACAGAAAGTACCAAAAGAAAATATCCTTTAAGATAATACTACATGTAAGAACTCAGCTCTTCTCATTATCAGCTTTAGCTTAGAAAGATTCTGAAGGAAAAAAAACACTTTGTGTAAGTCAGTCACCAAGGACAGTTAAGAAAATGCAGCCAGAGCCCAACAATAACATCAATGGCAAATACAGACAAGGCTCAAGAAATTCTCTAGTTCTTAACACTTTATTTCATTTCAGCATGAACAGAGCACAATTTTGGGAAGCCATCCTCAGAAATGGCAAAACAACAGTTGCTTTTAGAGCTTGAGTAGTTTTCTGGCAGGGTTTAGATGGCTTGATTAATTATGTAAGACAAGAAATTGATTTACAAAAGGCAAAAATCAGAGGCTAGGAAAGAGAAAATATATTCTTCCTTTCCCATCATATGTAAGCTTCTTACTTGAAAACAAAAACAACAGACATAAGGAACCAAGATCCCTTCTCTTTCTCTAAAAAAGCAAAACAATCCTGATGATAAAAAAGAGCTGCCTAGAGACTCAACTTCTCCTCCAGAATTAAAAATAAGAGCCCCGAAGTTTAATTACCCAAACAGAACAACTTCTCAAATCACAAAACAAAAATAAAAGATCTAATTCCAAGACGTCTAACTCGCAACCTAACGGAATAAAGAAACTGAACATCTTCACCCAATTCCAGTTTATGGTCCAGCAACGCCTGGGTATTCAGGTCTCAGCGGGCAAACAAACTTTGCAGACAAACCCGAAGCCGAAGAAAAGGAGGTACAAAAGAACGAACTGCTTCCAANTTTGCCAGTAGCAGTTTTTTCTAAATAGCTAGGCTGGGAAAAAAAAAAAAAAAAGGTGAAGAAAGCTGGGAGAATTAACCTTTCAGAGGCTGAAGGAGATAATTTGCTATTAATAGAAAGAACACATTAAGAAGAATCCTGAGAGTTACAGAGACATCGCGTTACTTTCAATGTACCAGAACTAAAAAAGTCCCTGTGTGCCCGCACACACGTCGGTGCCTTTTCCTCCCGACTCCGCTGCGGACCGAGACGCGCTCCGGGCCCCGTGCAAAGGGCTGCGTGCGGCGGAGCCCCCCGGGCTCCCTCGGCCAGACACAGCCGGAGCCCGGCACGGCCCGGCCGGTACCCCCAACACCCCGGAGCACGAGGGGCTGAGAGCACACACACGGCGTTTCCTTCCCTTCCACAATCCCGAACACAATCCCACGGCGAGGCGAGTAGGGAGGTGGCTGGGGGTAGGCGGGAAACGGAAAAAAAAGTCCCCCAAAACACAAAACAACCAAAGAAAAATCCTAAACAAAACAAAACACCAGCTCTGAGCAGAGGCCGCTCAGGCCGGGCAGGGGAAGCGCCGCACGGCAATACCCGCCGGGCAGGTATCCCTCCCGGCGATGGGACATCGGTGCTCGGGGAGAGGCTCCTCTGGGCTCCGCGCCCGGGGGCCGCTGGGGCAGGCGGCAGGAGCGCGGCGGGCCCGCTGGCGCCGCGGCCTGTGGGGCGGAGGAGTTGGTGCCCGCGCAGGCCCGCCCTGCCCGTCAGCCCGCGGGGCCCGCACCCACCTGGGCCATCCCCGGCGGCCCCGCCGCTCCAGTGCCGGGGCTGCGGGTGAGGGCGAGTCCGGCCGCCTCACGATCGCCGTCCCGCACTCCGCGCTGCCGCCATCTTTAAACGCCTGCGCTGGGCCCCTCCGCTGCCCGCGGGCGGGACCCCGCGCGCGCCGAGCCAATGGCGTGCGCAGCGTCCGCGGTCACCGATTTGAAATCCCGGCTGCCATTGGTCCGTTCCCGTGCCCGTCACCGCGTTCCGCCAATAGAAACGCGAGAGACGCCCGCCCTCACGGGCCCGGGCCATGGCGGGGCGGGCGGATCCTTTGTGTGGCCCGGGCCTTTCCCCCTGTACGGACCAGCTACAACAAAAAAAGCCACTTTTCTCTGCAAACGCTGTTTTGTATCTTTAAGCAGCAAAAACTACAGCATTACTACAAGACTGATTTACCTAAAAAGGATAAATCAAAGTAGGGCCATTTCTGCTGGTCTGTGTACCAACCGCTTCACAGAACAAATCCCAAATCTGACTGTAGGGTTTAGGATTACTAGATTACTAAATAATTATTGAAAACATCTTAAGACAATTTATGTAAAATTACTTCTAAAGTGTTAATGAACACTTGCTGTCCTAATTTGCTCTATTATTTTATAATTTGTGAGCGATATAGAGCTTTTATTGATATTTATAGGGTTACTTCTTTTGTCCTTCACTGGTTTGAAATCGACATCAGACACAAAATATTGTGATAATGCATCCTCGTTTCGTCACCAACAGTAAGTTTGTGCTTGTTTCAAGTGTAACTTCAGGACATGAGAATCTTCTAGTATTTCACTGATCTCAAGTCTTTGAAGTCCCCAAATACTGCTATGAAAGATATTTTAATAAAACTTTTAAAACTTAGTCAGAAGACTGCTGTTAGATCTTCCATCTTTGTGTTTGTCTCGCTGCACCAACACATCTAACGACAGGGTGATAATTTGGACATAAAGTCACGGTACTGTGTCAACACAAAGATCAGGTTACCAAAACTGCTTTAAATCACTGCAAGCTGTCCTCAAAAACTGAACACAGTTTCCACTAAAAGCAGTTTCTAATTTTTAATTCCTCATAACAGGCTTCTGCACTCAAGCCATTATTTTAGTGATTTTTAAATTATGACTGCTTTTATTAATGCTGAAACAAACCACTTCAGAATATGCATTTAATAAACACCCACAGTTTGCAGAACAGCCACTCACGTCACACTTCAACTGTCAAAGCTGACGAAAAAGATCTCATAATTAAGTAAACAGCTTGAGTTGATGCTGGCATTTGCTGTGTCAGGTCACCTCAAATTGCTAACACTGGGACAGAAGATTGTCACTCTCAAAGGGCATATAAAAATGCAAGTATTGTGACTCATTGGCATCCTCTTTATGTGACTGTATAAATGAACTACTGCAGTAAGAAGATCCCATACTTCAGAAAACAGGTTAAATTTTTTATATGTACATGAACAGCAGTGCTTTGGTTAGGATCAGTTGGGACACACACAGATTTTTGCATAGAGTTGGAGAATCAAAATGCCTGCAGTGCTTAAAAAATGAAAAAAGAACCAGTTCTAGTTTTTCCAATGTGCATCTGTTTTCAGAGAATCGTAACACTATGTCTTAAACTAGTGGTGCAACAGCTGATTCTTTGAGATACTGACACTACAGGGAAATAGATTTCTAACTTCTATGAACAAAAGGAAAATAATCCATTAACAAAACAATGTGTTCATTTAAAAAATGCTCAAATTGTGGCTAAATTTTTAAACCACAAGGTTGATGTGACCCCTGGAGAATTAAACCTGATCTGATCTTATCTGCTCCAGTAAGGTGCAAAATTCACCTGAAAATTTTTGTCACCTGGCCTTCTGATGGAAGACTTGTCAAACATGCACAAAAATTTCAACTTTTGAATTAGAAATGTACAGGTCCAGCTGCATGGTGCAATCAGGATTAACCATAATACCATGAAGTGTCATTATCAACAAAATCAGTTCCTAATGACAAGGAGATTTTCACATACAAGATATTGAAGGCTGGACAGAAACTACTGCTGTCAACACAAAATACAGCCATCAAGCCTATAAAGACAAAACTATGATCTTCCCAATGAAGTTAACAGGCTGCATTCATCGGAATGAAAATTAGGTGGAGCCAGTGGCTTTTTCATATTCTTCCTATGTCAGTAACTGCAGCACATACTGTGCTGTTCCAACAGCAAAAGCTGCTGCAAGACAAGTTTTGCTCAGCCTTCATTACTTTTATTTCAGTAAAATAAGTTACACTGCAGCTTTTTACTTTTTTGGGGGCATTGGTAAACTGGTATTTGCTTGCATTACATTTCTTTTGTCTTTCACTTTTTGCTGCTATCTGCTCTCCTCAATCTAATCTCTGTCAGACATCACAGCCATGGAAAGATGTCAAAAGGACCCCATGAGCAATCTCAGATCAGTTCTCGAATGTCAAAAGAGGTGGTTGATTGCTACAAAAAATAATCAAAGTAGACAGATTCTTTGGCTCAAGGATACCACAGAATTACTAATCTTGCTCTTGCCATTCACAGATTCAACACAATCTAAATTTTGTTGTCTACAGAATCACATATGACTTCTGATTTTCCTGTTGGAAATAGTTCAGCCAAATGGTTCTCCCAAGTTTCAGACTGCTGGCAGAATTTTCCTAATAATGCAGACATTTTTCTAAAGACAGTATTGCTTAAAGAGGAGTATGATGTCCAAGTGGTCAAATAAAAGGTAACAGCTTTACATTGAAAGCTGAAGTTAAAACAAGAAAAAATAAGGCCAAAACCAAGTGACCTTCACATTACAAACTGGGCTGCACAAGCCATGCAGAAGGAACATTCTGTTCAATTGCACCTGCACCAGCTGCACCTGGGCTGGTGCTATCCTACAGTGACTGAGGCTTCCTTTATTTTCTTCATATATAGAACGAAACTATTCCTATGGCTGAAGATCCTGCATTCCCAAATACACTCAATTTATCTAGGGGGAATATTAGAAAAAAAGAAAGTAATATCGATCTGGGACAGAATAGTAGTCTTCAAACTTTGATTTCTATAGGTCCTGTCATCCAAATAGTTCAGAACACTGTGCTGAAATATGCAACATTTATCTGCTCTTTATAAACTTAAAAAAACCCCCAACATCCTCTGAGTCAGCCTTGTGACTGTTTGCACATCATGCATCTCCACCAGTTAAACCACCCCTGCAAGTCAATCTTAGTCACTTCACAGAGTTGTGGTAGTATTGCACTGACAACTACTTCAGACATTCTGGCTTCTCCCCAGCTGCTGTTGCATGGTAATTTTTCTTGTGAGCTATGATGTTTGTAACTCAAAGCTGTGGTGACAAAGCACACTTGGTTGTACACACTTTGTGTGAAGTACAGCTAAGAAGCTGCTGCTGCAATCCCTCAGCCTGGACTCCTCTCTACACTGCTGGCAGCACACAGACGTGAATCAGGAGCGTAATCTTTGGCTGTCAAAAATCCAGGTGTAGTTGCACTTATATAAGTAAAACCATAAATGTCAGTACCTTTGTTTTCCCCAACAGAGGCCAAATAAATTACAGTTCTGAATGCACAGTTGTGCTGCTAGGGCTGTTTTTAATGCAACTGCCATCCCAGGATTGCTTTGCCAGTCTAAACTCATGCACATTACAACAAGAGAGAACTCAGACTTGACTGGCACAATATATTGCTAAAGAAAACAGAAAAATTTGCAACTGCAATATTGCAAAGACAGTGATACAACACATCTATACATGCTACATCTAGAAGCAAAACAGGCCAACATATGAAGATTTATGCAGCAAAACAGTTGGTGCAGAGAATTTAAATCTTCACGCGAGGTTCATTTCAGACAGTTCTTCTCAGGTTAAACTCATTACCTGTTGGAGAACACTTGGTGCATTCCTCAAGCACACTTACCTGTTCTGTTCCATCTGAAACCAGCCTAGACCCTGGCACCTGAGGCTGCCCTGAAATGTGAGCCAAGGCACAATAAACAGGGACAATCAGTAAAACCATGTAAGGGCACTAATCAAACCAGAGTGATAATGCAGACCCATCTGTAATTGAGAGGACAGTTAATTCCTCTCCAAATGCCAGTCATTCCAATGAGACATGGGAAACAGGAGATGGATAATGCATCTGACTAAGATGTGGTTTTACATAGTTATTTTGAGTAGCTATTGACAGCAGAGATAGCACAGGGAAAGAAAAAAAAAAAAACAACCTAGCTTTCTCATTCACCTTTTTCTTGGAAGAGTACATTCCTTTAACAGAGGCAAAAACCTCAATCATTGAATACTAATTATAATATTGTACCACTGCTGGCCCCACATATTTTCCAGTTTATTATTTAATATATGTTAATTAACATCTGCAAAGTGATGTGGTTTTCTCCACAGAACAGGAGCAAGCAATGTGTTTACCCAGTCTGGCAAGCTACTGACCAGGGCTGGCTCTGTGTGTCAGGTGAGGCACCGATGGAAAACACTCCTGCATCACCAGAGGGAAGCTGGAAGGCACCTGAATGCCTTGGTAGGCACTCTCACTCTGTCATTCTCAGAGGCCTCAAAGAGAACAGGATCACAAACCAGAACATCATTCTGTGTTCTCTGTTTTCCCCTTCCTTTCTCCATCTTCCAACCTGCATTTAGCTTTCATTTATTTTTCTCCATTTATCTTTCTAGTACAGAGACACAAAAATTTAATGCACATCAGCAGAGATACTGCTTTTCTCCTCATTCATGTTGTGTGTGTGACTTGCATTGTCATTTCTGGTTATCATGCTTAATATTATAATATTTATTATTTCTCCCTCATCTGTGATCCTAAGTTCAGTGCTTATGTCTTCTGTTTTTAAAGAAATGGTAAATTTGACCATGTCAATGTGATACTGTTGTTTTTCATTCAGTTTCTAAGTTCTTGATACACAATGTTACAGAGATAATTTATATATATATATATATGAAATATATTCAACCTTTCTTCACTCTGTTCACCTTAACCTACATTTTGCAGCATGAGTCACACTGATGGGTTTTGTAATTCTCACAGTTCATGCCTCTCCAGCTGATTGCAGTACTGATTCTATTTTCACCAAGTCAAGACTATTTCCTAGATCCTCAGAAGCTATCAACAAGACTTCTCTGCAGAAGATGAATCAGATTAAGAACATCAGCCATGTCCTGCTACATCAATCTGAATGAAATGAAACTAACTCCTTCTAGCTAGTATTCCATATAAATAGGGATGCTTGCTAAGCCATAAATGTGCATTAAGCTCTACAGGCTAAAACTGAAATGTGAGATACTTAAATTATTGCCTTATTACTGCTTAGTATTTCATAGATTCATTCCAAAATTACTTATTTCCTTATGATATTACAAAAACAGTGTTCCAAGTCTTACCAATATTTTATCTTAATTATTTAGTTTGGTGTATTTAATTTGTAACAATAAATATCAATTAAGCTTTGAACATAGTGAGGACCTCCAATGGCCCAACTCCTCCTCCTCTGTTCAGGTGTGTTTTATTAAGCTACTACAAGGGAGATGAGACAATTCCCCTCCACTGCAGGGGCCAGTACAGCAGAACATTAATGCAGGCTCTACTCAGTGTAACAGGAGAGTCTCAGGTCTGCCAAGGATCCAGACCTTTTCCACAGCGAACACGGATTCCCATCCTCCAGTAGAATTTTGTGAGGCTCCACTTTTCCCTAAGGAAGCATTGATTTTGCTCTTTCCTACCTTTCAAATATTTTCAAATTTCTTACCTATATAAGACAACCATACAATAGCATAGAATTAGGAAATACCCACAACAACATAAAAACCCCAGAAAAAATACAACACTCTTAAAATGGAATTAAGTACTGGAAACAGAACTTAAATTACAGCTCCTTCATTGTTAATATGCCATTAAAGATTTTACTTAATTGTATCACACCAAATTACAGGCCAATGAACAAAGATGTATGTGCAAAAATGCACATTCTGCTAATGCCAACAAAGACTGGTCACCAGCTTGACTTTATTCTGATTCTAGTTTTGAACACACATGTAAACAACAATTATGACACAATTTTAAGCAAAAAACATAGCTGAGGTTTTACACATTTTAAAATTTCTTCCACTACAATTCCAATAAGAAAAAAGTCAGGAAACAAAAATCTCTTGCAAATGTATGACTTTGAAGAGATGGTATGTATAAGCAAACTTAGTAAAATATCATGCAGTAGTTTCCTATATACACCTTTTTCCTTTATATCCTTTAAAACTGGTATTTAAAATTCCCTTTTATTATTAAAAATACATTTATAAAAATAAAACACTTTCTTTGTTAACTGTAGGTACAGTATCCTTTTTCCAGTGGATTCATTGCAACCCTAATTTGCACAGAGTAGATCGTGCACTTCACAAATACCTAATCACTTCTGTGGACAAGCACCACTTGCTGATATCTGCACAGCAGTCCTGATCCTGTTTCCACTGAAGCCAATGACAAAACTCTCACAAAAGCTTCCAAAGAAGTTAAAAAACCTCACTTTATTAGCTACTCTGATGTGATAAAAAACAACATCCAAGGTTTGGGCTCTTTCCTGTTTTAGTTGTCAGAAAAAGCAAATCCCAGATTTAGAATTTTGATTCAAGCATATCAAAATACATTATTATAATCCATATTTGCATCTAAGGTCTGACTCACCTTTCTTTGCCTGTATGTAAAAACTAAGAATAAATTTTCATTATTACAGGGCTGCTATAAAGACTGAAGTTTACAAATGCTTTTAGCATGATACTGCATGCATTTTGCTTGCCTTTATGATGTCCTCAAAGAGAATATCATGTTTAAATAGCCACTATTTGTAAGTGGATATAAAAAAGTTTGCTATGCAAACTCTCAGAGCAAGCTGTTGAGGCAGGGCTTTGCTTCTAGGTACGCATGTGTCAAACTCAAATTTAAGACAGCTTTAGCTACTTCTCTGCATCTAAAAACAACAGTCAACATTTTTATCCATACAAATATAGGGTTTAAGAAGTAATCAAAAAATTAAAAAGGGCTGACCATTTCCTGCAGCTCAGAAGGACAGTCTGGAAGGCTTTGAGTTCTAAACCATGTGCAACCCAACACAATTGTTGATTGTCTTGCAATCAAGGTGGTCAAAAAGTCATTTATACAGAACTGAATCCACAACCTGTGACTAGTCATGTAAGCAGTCCTGGTATCTAGAAGCTATTTAAATATGCAAATATAAAGAAGAGATTTGACTAAATGCTGCTTTAGCATTTCCTGACAAATACAAATCTGGGAATGGCCTTTCACAGTACTTCACCTCAATGGAAAGTCTCATTTACTGCTGCCTCTATTACACACACATGTGAGAATGCCAAAATACACCAGCTTGAGTACAGAAACACAGCTGCACATCTTCCAAAGAGTATCAAAAATGTGACTACTTTGCAATAATTAATTAAAATCAGAGCCTTGTGAAAATACTGTCAGCATACCTAAAGGAAAAAAAAAATAGTGGTGATCCATTACTAAGCTAATATTCAGTATTTAAAAAAAGTCAAAACAGAACACCAGTAGAAACAAAAATAGCTTAGGGTTTTCAAATATCCTGTTATTAGCTAGAATCTTCCATTACCCACACTGGCACTGAATAATTGAAAAAAGCATGCATTTAAATAGCTTTTTAATTCACAGGTGTTAGAACATACGAAGTACCTCTTAATATTCAACTTTTTCAGCAATATAAGACTGCAACAGTGTCACCTTACAACACATAGCTATTTCTACTAATAATCCATGAGATGGAATCCACTCCAGGCTGTAACACATTCTACCAATAAAGAAATGAATCCAAAACTTTATATGTACAAAACAGCCAATACATGAAAACCTCATCTTCAGCTTCTGTTTGCAAACAGGTACCTATTCCTTACCTGCTTGCTGCAGAAGAAAATAACAAACCCAATACTGCTAATTAGACTATCAGGAAACAGGATGTCACAGCACAAATAGCTTTATTCAGGTCAAAGATACGCAAGTCTGCTCCCATGGTTCTTTCAGTAAAAGTGAACAGAGACTGAACTAAATTCCCTACCTTGATTCTCAGATCAAGTTTTAGAAATAAGATCTATTGCTATACTATCTATAGAAAAATAAATGTAAAGAATCCCCCCTTCTCTGCCCTCCCCAGGCAGAACATTGCACCATGGCACTGAAAAGCTTAAATGAGACTAAAGCACTTAATACTACCAGGACAACATACATTCATTTAGTGCACATTGGCATCAGCTGTACAATCTTAACAGCATATGTTGAAGGTAAAGCAAAGTTTGGTAAAACCTTCATATAGAACAATAAAAGCAGCAAATATTTCCCCACCATTAGAACTAAGAACAAGTTTAAGTCTACTTATAACAACTTTAAAAAAATCCACACCTACAAAAAAGCAATGACTTTGTCTTGGACAAAGATGGCCTTGCCCTGAAAGCAGGGTGGTATTAAATAAAATATTTCTTATTATAAGTTGCTACTTCATGTAAAAAAAAAGCATCTTCATCTGGTTTTATCCAAAGCATTTGTGAGCTTGATAGGGTATGATACCAGTTTATTTAAACTTTTGCTTTCCTTGCTATTTTTAGTTTGTGGAGGCTGGCACAAAACATTTACTAGAGCTTAATGGCTTGTTGTCTCATTGCTATTATTACAAACCATTCATGTGGAAAGTTGTTAACTGTGCAGTTTGAATTCATAGGTTCTTGTTTGCCACTGGTTGACATCAGCATTGATCATGTTGCGCTCGGTGAAAGTTACGCATCCCTCGGAATCGATGAGCACCACCGTGTTCGTCCTGCAACGGCCAGCAGCACAAGGTTACACCTGGGCTCCACCACAGAAACGTCCAGGCTGCCATCCCTCACTCCCAAATGTTTTAACCCTTTTTTTTGTTTTTTTTTTCCCCTGAGCACATCATCAACGAGCAGGGCAGAAATCATCCTGACAAGTTCAAATGGGCATTTTCAGTCTGTTTTTCTGTCACTCCACTGCTTTGATTTCCTGCTGCACTTGCAGCAGCTGACACACAAACCTGCTCATTGCAGAGAGTATAGTAAAAGCTTAAACTTAGTGCAAAGTGCTCCATTCAAAGAGAAGTAACATAAAACTAAGTTTTTCTTCACACCCTACATGTACCCATAAGGATTACTGATATCAATAGTATTCTCTCCATTCCTTTCTTTCAAATCAATTGTATATGTTAATTATTATCACAGGACATTGATATATGATCAAGAATAAGATGTCTCTCTAGGAATGTTCCAAAGAGGAAATTTGTTTTCATGAGAAGCAGATGCCAGTTGTGCATCTATTTCACTTTGCCTTGGCTAAGCTGTCATTTCTCCATGGACACTGCAGTACCCTTCCACAAAGGGATGACTGACAGTAGGAATTTTGCACCATCCTGATCTGGTGGCTTTTCCCAAGTCACTTCCCAGTTGTTCACTCATATGAAAAAGAACTTAATTCACTCCTAGGAAAGTGAGGCCCAGTTAACAACCTCTATTCACTAAGCCCTGTTGCTAAGGGAAAGGTAAGTGTGAGCATACAATTATAGCAGTAGGGAGACTTGAAATGTGTGCTAATTCACCAGTAGAAGGTCAGTATTTCTACCAAGCTATCCCTGTTTCCTTTGAAATGACTGCACTCCAATCTGTGAAGCAAGGGGAGGAAGGTGCTTTGTTACCATGTTAAGTCTTCATTATCCTATATTTAAAATGTTCTTTTAATACATTTAAAGAAACCACTGTAAATACTGAGTATGTCTCTCAGAATACCAACTGAAAATGCCTACAGCAGTGAGCACTCTGCTTATCAACTCCCATCTCTACAGAGGAAATACTATGGCTGACCATGCCACAGACCGATCTGACAAAATTACTGGCAGACTTTTAGAGCAGCAATTCCCTACCACAAGCAACAGGGTTCACCAGCAATTTTGTCCCATTGAAGATTAAATGAAGATT
The DNA here is from genome assembly GCA_013400635.1 of Hypocryptadius cinnamomeus. Lineage (NCBI taxonomy): Eukaryota > Metazoa > Chordata > Aves > Passeriformes > Zosteropidae > Hypocryptadius > Hypocryptadius cinnamomeus. The sequence continues at coordinate 88,033 of VYZP01060036.1, forward strand.
TGCATTGCATTATTCCATTGTTCTTGCAGCTTTGGTGGAACAGTCAGAGCAGACAGTAAGAATATCTCAGTAAAAACAGCAGCATCACTTAGGGGAGAAGTGGAAATACAGGTTCTTCTGAACAAAAGCAATAGGTTCTTAATGTATGAAAATGGCAGATCCGTTTTATGATGCAACGTCTAAGGAAAACTCTGATTTAGCAATGCAGGTGACACAATTCCTGCTTGTGGAGGAGAAATGTGTTCTGCAAATCTCTGGTAAGATCAAAGTTAGATGTGCTCAGATCTGCCATTACACTGGGAAAGCAAGAGAACTGTATTATCTTGTCTGGGACACAGTAAAGCTGTGCCATGCTCTCCATCAAAGATGAACCACAGTGTGAGCTTCAAATGCTCTTCAGCAGCAAATCCCAGACACCCAAATACTGACCAAGGAAATACATGACCGAATTATACCAGATTAATAGCTGAAAAAAAATTTAAGCAGTCACTATAGAATTTAAACTTACAATAGCCCAATGTGATTTGAGATGTGCTTTGATGCAGTACACATCTATTTCAGGCTATGAATTTTTTACCTGGTTCCGTAACCCGGGCAGCGAACACACAAAGCCGCATACTTGTTCAGGATGGGACGGATGTAATCCTTCCCTTGGTCTTCAATTGCTGGGTCTGGTAATTGACTGAAAAAAGTAGGAAAGTAGTTTTAAAAAAAAAAAATCTCTAATATTAAGACATTCATCCCTCTTGATCTGGAAGGAGTTCCAGGACATCCCTGAGATCACAGTCAAAGGCAGGACTGAAGCAGAAGAGAGGAGGTAAAGGACAAAAACCCATCAGGAAAGAATGGAATTCTGTGATTAAACCAACCACTGTACCCACTAAATTCCTGTAATATGCACACACAAAGAGATCATAAAGTAATATGAAACAGGATATTTTAAGGAAGTTTAAAGCTAGTGCATATCCACATGTTCGTATTTATTATGAAAAGATCATTTCATCTTGAAGTGTGATTTGGAAAAGATTACAGGCTTAGTTTTAAATATTGCTTTTTGTAAGTAAATATTTCCCTTTTACAGTCCGATGGTTTCAGATGAGATCAAATGGAATTACTGAACATTAAGGGAAGATCATGTGACTATATTGTATCTTATACCTTTGTCTTTTTACTAGTAAAAAGTATAAAGTCTAACAATTTTTTAAAAAATCTCTTGATGTGATAGCAGATGAAAAAAGCTATTAAGACAGCTTAGCAGACTCCCCAATTACTACTCATTGCTCTGATGTCTGAGTTCTTATACAAAACTTTATTTTGAACCACTGAAAAATGCCACATTCATGAATGCCGGCATTAAAATTTGCTGTACAATTTGGGAAATTGAACCTATATACCAGAAACAGCTTTGCTTCAAATCTAATCACTTCCCGGACAGATAAAAGTCAAGGTAAACATGAAAATTACCAGATGGTAAGCAATGATATGAATTTAGACCACAGCATCTCCCGTACGCTACTCCATGTCTGCAGAATGTAGTGCTGCTATCAACTTCCTTTCCTTCTGAACATCCAGCTGATGGGCACAGGTTCACTGTGCCATCAATTGTGAGTGCAGGAACCTTCCTTACATCTCAAACTCCTCTCTTGGGGACTATCCTGACTGAAACTTCCTTGTCTGGAACTTCCTTGACTGAATTGTACACATACTTCCTTTTCTCCTTCCCCCACTTAGCCTGAAACAACTGCACTTTTGAGGAAGGCAGCTGATTGTACTTTGAAGTGTTGCTTTTCCACCCTCTGTCAACACTCTGAGCAGCAATACAGAACTACTAACACAAACCTGCTCACCACCTGAGGCCCTGGCACAGGTTACCCAGAGAAGCTGTGGGTGTCCCATCCCTGGAAGTGTTCAAGGCCAGGTTGGATGGGTCTCTGAGCAACCTGTGCTAGTGGACAGTGTCCCTGTCCATGACAGAGGTTGGCACCAGAAGATCTTTAAGGTCCCTTCCCATCCAAATAATTTTATGATCTATGTAAATAAGTGCTTTCTTTAATGCAGTAACCAGACCTATGTGAGCCTTCAAAAAGCTGACAGCAAGCAGCTTGCACATCCCTAGTCATGCACTCATTGCCCTTATTAAGAAGTGCAATCTTTAAAAAGAAGGGCACAGAGAAACCAGTGCACAGCTGATGAGGTATAAAACTGCAGTAGCCTTAATTGTGTCTCCTGCTTAAAAATCAATACTGTTGAAAGTCAGGCTCTGTGAGAACACTACCTTCAATTAATATGAAGGTAAAGTGCTTTTTCCTTCAAAACAGTTTTTATATGCATGTTTTTAAATGGGTCATATTGTATTTGAGTAAATTCCAGCTATCGTGTTCTTACGGCTCTTGATTATTCATCACTGTAAGAAGCTCCTTCACCAAGTCTTCTTTGGTAAGGTCTTGACTTTTCTTGACCACTTCTGTGAAAAGCTGCTTCCCATACTGAAGTTTCTTCCATGGTGTATCCAACAAAGAATTACTCAATCCATATATTCCTACACATATACACACATAAAAAAAAGCCCAATTTAATTGGAAAGTGCATTCTGGTGATTTCAGTTGTCATTACACATTTTAAAAAATTTTAACAAAGTCTAAGTGACTCCCCAGCTAACCTTTACCTTCAGGTGTGCCAAACACACAAGCCCCATTACTGAACAGGAGAATACAGCAGGCTTCCATCTTATGCTGGGCTGTGCTTAAGCACTCCCCTCATGCTAATGCTCAGTACGTGGTTTTAGTTGTACTCTAATTCATATCTACAGCAGTTACTTTAAATTCCTGGTTTGCTAAACCATGAAGGCACAACAGAATTTTATAATTTCTGCAATCTAGTCTTGTCCAGCATAGGGATAATAACCGTAAGTTATCTTTGCCTCTGATTTTACTCTTGAAAAACACTGCAAAGCAGCACTGCATGACAAGAA
>VYZP01060039.1:0-15032 GCA_013400635.1 Hypocryptadius cinnamomeus
CTAAGCCGAGCTCTGCAAGGACAGGGGCAGCCCTGCAGGGCCGGGCCAGGCCGAGATGGCCACTCCCCTCTCCAGCAGAGCCTTTGGAGTTTCCACACTTCTCCAGGCAGGGCTGGTCCTGGTGGATTTGTCCCTCCCAGCCTGGAATTCTGAGTGGGACAAAGTGGGACCCTGGGAGGTGCCAGTGTGGCTTTTCCCAGGGAATGATCACTGATCCCTCCTGGAACTCTGAGTGGGACAAAGTGGGACCCTGGGAGGTCCCAGTGTGGCTTTTCCCAGTGATCCCTCCCAGCTCAGCAGTCTGGGGCTGCCTGCACAGAAACAGCTCCTCACAGAGCCCTTTCAGGAGCACCCAGAGCACACCCCTGATCTCCCACCCAGGCTCCCTCTGCTCCCCAAAGCCTCCCCTGCCCCGTGGGGTCTCCAGGGGCTGCTCACCTGCACAGGTGAGCCGGCGGTGGCCGCGCTGGGGGCCAGGCTGGAGGCCTTGGTGCCCATGTCCTGCAGGCTGAAGCTCAGCCCCTGGAGCAGGCTGCTGGCAGAGGCTGCTCCTGAAAACCCAGGGAAGGACAAGGTCAGCCTGGGAGGAGTCACCAGCACCAAATTCTGGGGCTGGGCCTGGGCTGCAGAGCTGTTCTCCAACCTGTGGGCTCTGGGGATCCTCCCACAGCTCCTTTATGCGATCAGGGAATGTCCTGAGCAGGAAGAGACCCACTGGGATCACCCAAGCCAGCCCTGGGACTCTGCACAGGCACCCCAAAATCCCACCCTGGGACCCTGCACAGACACCCCAAAATCCAAATGCTCCTGGAGCTCCAGCAGCCCCAGGGCTGTGCCCATTCCCTGGGCAGTGCCCAGCACCCTCTGGGGAAGAACCTTTCCCAAAATCCACCCCAAACCTCCTCTCCTCTGGGGAAGAACCTTTCCCAAAATCCACCCCAAACCTCCTCCTGTCTGGGGGCAGACCCTTTCCCAAATCCCACCCCAACCCCCCCCCGGCCAGGCTCCATTTCCTGCTGCAGCCACAGAGGGGTGGCTGTGGAGCACAGCAGGATTTGGGGTTTTGCTCTTTTACACACAAATGCCACAATCCCCACCAGCCCCACCTCAGCCAGGCCGGGGAGGGTGAGGAGAGGCTCCCCCAAGCCCTGTGAGCTCTCCCCTGGTACCTGGCAGGGCGGTGGCCGGCTGGGCTGGCAGGCCGTGGCTGCTGCTGGCCACCAGCCGGCTCTGCAGGGCGTGGAAAGCGCTGGGGGCGGAGCTGCTGGGGATCCCGGGCTGAGCCGGGCTCAGCGAGGCCTCTGCGCTTGAGCTCAGCCTAAAAGGGAAGGGAGAGACCCCGGTGAGGGCTGGGACAGAGAGCTGGCACTGCCCCGACAGCCAGGGCTGAGGGAGGAGAGAGCTGAGCTGCACAAGCACAGCAGGGCTGGAAAGGCTGGGAAAAATCCTAAAAACCATCAGTTCCAAGAGAAGCTTCCAGGGCAGCAGCCAAATCCAAGGATTTCCATACTGGGAGAGCTTGGTGGCTGTGTTCACCTCCCAGGGCCACCCTGCCCCAAAGGCAGCAAGCCTGCAGGGCACTGTCCCTGCCTAAACCCCACTTTTTATTTATTTAAAATTTAATTTTATAAATAAAATAGATTTTATTTATTTCTTTAAAACCAGCTCTTCTTCCTCTCCTATTACAGAATCCTGGGATGGTTTGGATTGGAAAGGGCCTTAAAGCTCACTCAGTGCCACCAGCAGGGACACCTCCCCCTGTCCCAGGTCACTCTGAGCCCACCCAGTGCCACCAGCAGGGACACATCCCCCTGTCCCAGGTCACTCTGAGCCCACCCAGTGCCACCAGCAGGGACACCTCCCCCTGTCCCAGGTCACTCTGAGCCCACCCAGTGCCACCAGCAGGGACACATCCCCCTGTCCCAGGTCACTCTGAGCCCTGTCCAACACCTCCATGGCTCCTCTGGGAATGGGATCAGTCAGAGCCCAGTTCTCCAAAGCCTGAAAATGTTTCCATTTTAGGATGAAAAAAAAGTGTCAATGTGAGATTTACTCCCCAACAGTGCACAGTTCATGCCCTTCACAAGCTGATTTGAGGTTCCTCTCCCCTGTCCTTGCAACAAAAATGTTTTTATTGCAAAGGTGCCAGAAGGGAAGGATTAAACACAGAATTTCTGCCAAAGCCACCCCAAAGAGAGAGAGAAACAAACCTGAGGTTGGGAAACCACAGCAGAACAGCCACAGCACCTCCACTCCTGCCACTCCCAGGCCCCATTGGAGTTTCCAGGAGCCCCAGAGCCTCCCCCCATGCCAGAAAATTCCAGTGGGGAGCAAAGCTCCATGTGCAGGAGAGAAAGAACCCCCAAAATTCCCCAATTCCCACTCACTTGGGTGTGGAGAGCAGCCCTGAGAGCTCCTTGGTGCTGGACACGGCCTGGCCCAGGGGCAGCGGCTTCCCGGAGACAACTGCAAAACAAAAAGGAGAATGCTCAGCTCCTGCCCCCACAAACCCTCTGGGATCCCCCTTTTTCCAAGTACCCATCCAGCTCCCAGAGCATCTTCTGCAGGAATCCCAGACTGGGAGGAGCAAAATCCAGTTAGAACACACAAAATATGGAATTCCAGAGCCAGGAGGGAAGGAATTGCCTCCCAAAATCTCTAAGGAACCTCATGCCCCTACAACCAAATGCAAATGTCTCCTAAAGGTTCTCTCCACTAATCCCCTCCTGTTCCATGGATGGATTGCTGGGATCTGGGTGATTTTGTAAGGATTCTTGCTTCAAGACACTTTACAAAATACACAGGGATGAGACAAGTCACAGAATTTGTTTATTGCAGCACTGGGGGATACAAGTGCATTCCTTCCTCGTGCATTCCTCCTGGCAAAGAGGCAATTCTTGTTTGGGTTCATGTTTACTTCTGCAACTCATTTCCTTTCTGTGGAAAGAAGTAAAGTTTGGAAAATTAAAAATAATTTTAAAAAAAATGCTTCTGGAAAGCAGAGGTTTTCAAAGCTGCCAGAAGATCAAGTGAAACCTTCCAGAAGGAAGTGGATTTGTGTCTTGTGGCAGGAAGATGGAGCCCACCAGCTCTTCCTGGGCATTTTCCAGGTGTAGAGGCAGGATGGGAGCTGGGATTTGCTGGGATGTGAGTCCCAGGGGTGCCTGCCACACTCCAGCCCCAGAGGGATCAGCAGAGCAGGCAGCTTGGCTGGGTGGGGCATCTGGAGGGCACAGAACTCTTCCAGAGGGAGCAACTTCACGATCCCTCAAGGAGCAGCGGGGTCCAGGCAAGAGGAACATGGAGAGAGGGATCCAGCAGGACCAGCAGCACCAGCAGGACCAGAACCCTGCTGAGAACCCTGCTCCCAGCAGGACCAGCACCCTGCTTCCAGCAGGACAAGCAGGACCAGAACCCTGCTCCCAGCAGCACCAGCACCCTGCTCCCAGCAGCACCAGAATCCATCCTGTTCCTACCAGGACCAGCACCCATCCTACTCCCAGCAGCACCAGTAGCACCAGCACCCTGCTCCCAGCAGCACCAGTGTCCATCCTGCTCCCAGCAGCAGCTCCAGGCCTCCAGAGGAAGGTGCCTGACCAGAGGGAGGTGCAGGATCCCCTCCCAGCTCCAGGCTGTTTCTCAGGAGTGTGCAATTCCAAGGCTGTGGAAAAACAGCTCCTGCCGAGCCCCCCCCAGCCACTCACACTGGGTGTCTCCACCTTTCCCTGCAGCTAAATCCTCCAAAAAGCAGGGCTAAGGAAAAAGCAGGGCTAAGGAAAAAGCAGGGCTAAGGAAGCACAGCTCCCTCCCCACCAGGCCCTGCCAGGTGCCACAGCCAGGTCCCAACTCACTTTCAGCCTGGGTGCTGAGGGCTGCTCCGGTGCCCGTGGCATCTCCGTGGGAGACAATGGTCACCTTGATTTTGGCTCGTTTGGAGGCTTTGGTGCACGGGGTCAGGCTGGGGCTCTGCTGCCTCTTCAGCTGCACTCTCACATCATCTTTGTCAGCCCCCTCCGAGTGCTCGGAGGCCACTGGAACTGGGGGACACAGAAGGGGCTTTTGGAGTGCCCAAAGGGGAACGTGCCCATGCACAGCTCCCTCTGTGCCAGCCTGCCCAGCTCCCGTGCACAGGAACCCCCTGAGACCCCAGAGCTGCCAGGGCTGCCCTGGCTCTGCACGGCTGCCACAGCTCCACAGGGGCATTTTCACCCCAAAATCCTGGGGTCAGCCCCTCCAGCAGCCCTGCTGGACAGGTGAGGGGACAAGGTGAGGGCTTGCAGGGACAGAGGGTCAGAGCTCAGCCCAGCTGCTGCTCCAGCACAGGCACAGGATCCCCCAGCTCCCTTCCAGGCACTGGGCAGGCTCTGAGAGGCACCAAGCGAAGCAGAGGAGGTGCTGCAGCAAAGCCAAGCCCCCAAAACCCCACACTGCAAGGGATTGGGGCAGAAACCCCACAGCTGAGAGTTCCCTGCCCCAAGCACAGGCTCCCCGAGGCCAGGGCGACCCCAAAAAGCACAGAGGACCCACAAGTGCAGTCCAGGGACACGGCCATGAGCTGCCACACCCTGCCAAGCCACATCTGCCACCACTGGGGTACAGTCCCCCTGCCCCAGGGTGGAATGCTGAGAATTCCCAACATTCCCAGGTTCCCAATGTGCATCCAGAGCATCCAGGAGAGCCCTGCAGGCCCCACAGCCCCAGCCCAGGGCCAGCAGCCAGGCAGGAGCGAGTGGCACATGCACAGGCACCAGGTGTCCCTCAGAGCACGGGCAGGCAGGGACCCAGCTGTGTCCCCTGGGACCCAGCAGTGTCCCTCTGTGTCCCCTCCTGTGTGTTCCCATCCCATTCCAAAATCAGAGGCTCCACCCAGGTGCTGTCTCACAGGTGAGGCAGCAACTAATGAACCCAGAGCTCTTAATTAGCCCTTGATGCCACAAGCAGGCAGGCCAGGCTGGGGCCAGGGTCTGCACATCCACTGCAGGGTCCCCTCCAGGTGTGTCCCTGCCCTGCAGAGTCCCCTCCAGGGGTGTCCCTGCCCTGGTGGCACAGGGGAGGCTCACAGGAGGCTCCAGGGAACAAGGGACATTTAAATCAGCCTGGAGAAGAAAAGAAGCCCCAAAAGCAGCAGCTGGGGGCAGTGCCAGGCTCAGGAGAACATTCAGGGTGCCCAGGGGCACCTCAGCCCTGGGGCCACCCCAGAGAAGAAGTGACACCGACAGCTCCAGTGACAACTGCAGCCTCCCAGAGCCTGGGGTCTCCACTCTGCTCCCTCTGCTGACCCCAGAGCCACTGGCACTGAGGGTGGCAAACACATCCTGGCACAGCCTGGGCCTCCTCCATCCCCCAGAGCACGGCACACTCAGTCACCTCAGGCTGCTCAGGCTGTCACCTCTGCGTCCCCTAGTGCACACAGTGTCCCTGTTCCATCACTGTCCTGTGTCCCTGATCCATCAGAGCCTTCCCAGAGCCACCCCTGATCTATCAGAGCCTTCCCAGAGCCACCCCTGATCCATCAGAACCTTCCCAAAGCCATCCCTGATCTATCAGAACCTTCCAAAGGCCAACCCTGATCCATCAGAACCTTCCCAATGCCATCCCTGATCCATAAGAACCTTCCCAATGCCATCTCTGATCCATCAGAACCTTCCAAAGGCCAACCCTGATCCATCAGAACCTTCCCAATGCCATCTCTGATCCATCAGAACCTTCNCCCCTGATCCATCAGAACCTTCCCGATGTCATCTCTGATCCATCAGAACCTTCCCAAAGCCATCCCTGATCTATCAGAACCTTCCCAATGCCATCCCTGATCCATAAGAACCTTCCCAATGCCATCTCTGATCCATCAGAACCTTCCAAAGGCCATCCCTGTCCCTCAGCCAAGCTGTGCTGCTGCATGTCCACCCCTGGCTGTCCCACATGTCCCCAGGTGTGTCACACTGGTGTCCACACCCCCAGCACAGGAAAGGGTTAAACACCAAGCTCCAGTCCCTCAGAGCAATCCAGACTCCAGCTTTTATCCATGGGGAGCAGGAGGAGCTCAGCTAAGCCTGAGATTTATCCATGGGGAGCAGGAGGAGCTCAGCTAAGCCCGAGATTTATCCATGGGGAGCAGGAGGAGCTCAGCTAAGCCCGAGATTTATCCATGGGGAGCAGGAGGAGCTCAGCTAAGCCTGAGATTTATCCATGGGGAGCAGCAGGAGCTCAGCTAAGCCTGAGATCTCTGCTGGCAAAGAGGGCCCTGGGCTGGAGCTCCAAACAGCAGAGAAGCACAAAGCAGGGGACGAGGGGACACGCTGGGGACACGCTGGGCCACAGCCCCAGAGGAAGGGGAAGAGGAGGATGATGGAGGAAGGCAGCAGAGACAGAGAGAGGGAGGGAGACAGGCAGAGCCAGTGAGGAGTGAGGAGATACTCACCAAAGAGACATGAGGAGGTGCCAGGAGGAAGAGCTTTCCTCACCAGCATGTTTTGTTTCAGAAAAGCAGCAAACTGAGCTGAAATGAATCAGAGAGAATCACAGAATCACAGCCCGGCTCTGCAGGGGACAGGGGCTCTGGGGACACCGCTGTGACACTGAGAGGGGACCCTGGAGCAGGAAGAGCCCTGGACAGGACAGATCCAGCCACGGCAGCACATCCTGGCATGGCTCATTCCCAACAAAGAATGCCACAGACAGTGGGACAGCGCTGAGAGGAGAGCAGGGCTGGGCTGGGCTTTGCTGAGCTGGGCTCAGCTTGGCTGAGCTGGGCTGGGTTGGACCGAGGGCCTGAGAGCAGCTGGGAGATGGGAACCAGCAGCGCCCTGAGCAGCTCTGGCTGGGAATTAACCCCAGCATTCCTGACAGAACCAGGCACTGGGAATCACCCCAGCATTCCTGACAGAACCAGGCACTGGGAATCACCCCAGCATTCCTGATAAAACCAGGCATTGGGAATTAACCCCAGCATTCCTGACAGAACCAGGCACTGGGAATCACCTCAGCATTCCCAACAGAACCAGGCACCAGGACACAGCTCCACCACAGAGCCTCCTCCTGCATCCCCTGTGTCACCTGGGAAGTGCCTCCCTCAGGAACACAACCCTTCAGTCCCTGGGCTGAGGAATGAAGGCAGATCCAAGCTCCAGCTTCTCCCTGGAGCCCATCCCTGAGCCAGGATGGGTGTGCAGGGTCACTGCTGCAGGTGACACTGACGGACCTGCAGGGTCACTGCTGCAGGTGACACCCACCAGCCTGTCCAGGTCTGTCCTGAGGACAGCAAGGAGAGAAGGGAGGATGCAGAGCCATCCCCAGGTGCTGCTGGAATTTGCCAGGAGGGATCTTCAGCCACAAAAGCACTCCCTGAACTCCCCAGGTTCATCACCAGACTGAAGGTTTTTAACCAGCCTCTAACGGGACACAAAACTCCACAGCTCAAGCTGGTTCCTTCTCCACAGCAGGTTTTCCACAGGATGGTTCTGGAATTCCCCAAATCCCACAGTTTCCACCTCAATTCAACAGCCTCAACAATCTCCTGAGCACCTTCAGGGTCTCCCCAGGCAGCCATGAAGGAGACACCAGCCCAGGGTGTCCCAAAAAGATCAGAGCACGGCACAGGGGGTTTGGTCAGCCAGAGAGAAAATCCTCCCCAGTCCCAACAGCAGCAAGGCTCCACAAGCTGCAGAAACACCATTTCCAACCCAATTCCAACCCTCCAGCAGTGACAGGCGCTGAGCTGCAGAGAAAGCTGCCAAGGGGAGCTTGGAATTCAACACAGAACAGGGAAAATAAAAACCGAGAGAGAAAGAAACACCAAAATTGCAGCTGCTGGAAGGGTGGGGAAGCTGCAGGGAATTACCTTGTGCCTGCTTGTGGGTCAGGACAGCGTCAGGCCTCGGCACCTGCCTCCTCTGCAGCTGCGTGGGGCCCACCTGGCTGGGCTTGGGCAGGGCCAGGGCGGCCACCTTGGTCTTGGGGCTGGAGGTGGGGCTGCTGGACACGCTGGACAGGTCCTGCTGGGACAGAGGGACACTCAGCCCACGTCTGCCTGGGGCAGCCCTGGCCCTGAGCACTCATTCCCCTCACCAGGAGAATCCTGGGATTTTTAAGGCTGGAAAGACCTTCAGGACCATCAAGTGCCATTGTCAACAGCAGGGTCACCACCAACCCCTGTCCCCCAGTGCCACATCCAGCTGTGTTTTGAACATCCCAGGGGTGGTGACTCCACCAGCCTGTTCCAAAGCCTTACAACCCCTCCCATGAGACAATTGTCCCAAATCTCTCATCTAAACCTCCCCTGAGGCCACATCCCCCAGGGTACCCTCTCCCAACACTCAGCACAGATTTGTGAGATTTTGGTGGCACAAAACCCCCTCTTTGCACACCCCCAGCTGGAATTAGGCTGGGAAGAGCCCCCACCTCGGAGCCTGAGGGCGAGGCTGGCACTTTGGCTGCAGGGGAGGCAGGTCTGCTGCTCCTCTCGGGCAGCTCGAAGGACAGATCCCTCCTGCTGCACTCACGGGGCTTCTTCTTCCTCTCGGCGTCCAGGTCGCGGGGCTCGGAGCCCGAGTGGCTCTCGGCCCGGGTCAGCACCCCTGTCAGGAAGTCTGCAATCTCATCCTGGGAATTTTGGGAGAAACAATGGGATTCAGTGCTGGGCAGGTCTCTGAGCAATGGATCTCCACAGCTCAAAGCAAGGGAATGAAGCATTCCCAAGGGGATACATGGACAAAGCTCTGTGGGTTTGGTATTCTGCAGGAAATCCCCAAAACCTCACAGAGAGAATGTAGATTTCTCAGTGAAGCTCACAAAGCACTGATTTAGGACTTGTGGGGAAAAACCACAGTGGTTTCTCCCAAAATGCTGCTGTGCCCCCAAACAGATGTGTTGGGACACTCAGGAAACTGCTCAGGTTAAGGGGCACCCCCAGGGATCTCACACCTCCCTTCCAAACCCCCCTCAGGAGAAGATTCCCTCCAATCCAACCCATCCCTGCTGTAACCTGGGACACTCCAGCACAGACTCCTTCCTTTTCCTGATCCCTGTGGGTACCTGGATGCACCTGTCCACCATGCTCTGGGTCAGGCCTTCTGACTTCTTTTTGGCTTTGCTTATCCTAGGGGAAAAAAAGAACCAAAACAGGTGGAAATCCACACTTTTCCACGAGCACATTCCCACCATTCTTCACCTGATGAGGACAAAGATCCTTTTTGCAACTCCCCAAAACATTTTGCAAAGCCAACCTGACATTTCTGAGCTCTGCCTTCACACCCAGTGTCAGTTTTAGTCTTTCCTCTCCTTTATGGATTTTCACTGCTAGAGATTCCTGACTCCTGTGATGCTCCAAAACCTCCTCTGTGCTGCTGGGTGCAGCCAGAAATTGAGCCCAGCCCTAAACCAGGCCCTGTCCTAGGTCAGGGCCATTCCCATACAGGTTTTTCCTGCAGTTATTCCCAACACACACAAGTCTGGAGTATTTCCATGCAATTCCCACCTTGTTCCAACACCAGATTTGGGGATGGCATCCCCAGCACGCTCTAGTGCTGCCCAGAATTCCCAGGAAGACAGAACCCACCTGGCAGAGCCTCACCTGAGGTTGTCATCTGCTCCTCCCACCACCACCAAGCTGTTGTCCGCCCGGATCTTCTCCCGGAAATCCTCCATGGCTTCCACGTTGCACTGCAGGGAGTTCTGCCCGATGACGAAGAGCACCGGGGTCTTCATCTCCAGGAGGGGGTCATCCACATCCTGCAACAGGGCTGGCATGGAGCTGCAACCCTGGGATGGGGCTGAGGAGGTCCCAGGGGTGAGGCCCAACAGGATTTACTGAGACCAGAAGGAAACTCTGCTTGAGCTGCTCCAGAAAATGCAGCAGGAAATGCCTTTCCAATGGAATTCCACTGCCCCTGGAAGGAGCCACTTCCCAACGTGGCTGTGTCCACCACCAGTCCCTATCCAGTCACACCCAAAAGGGACAAATCTGGGCTCCATGGAAATGACACAGAAAATGAGGGACACAGGACAGGGATAAGGGAGCCAGGACAGGGATAATGAGGAACACAGGACATGAATAAGGGAGCCAGGACATGGATAACAATGGATCCAGGACATGGATAAGTGGGGACACAGGCCCCCAGGAAGGAGCTCCAGAACCACACCAGAGCAGAGACAAGCCAAGAGCACTCCTCACACCAGCCATGGATCCCACCAGGGCTGCCACAGACCCTCCTCTGAGAGCAACAGCTCCTCCAAACAACAGCCACACCCACATTCCCCCAAAAAAATCAGCAAATTATCCAAGAACCATTCCACAAAACAACCCAGGGAGCTTTAAAGACAAGCAGAGCTCTCTAAGCAGCTCCATCTGCTCCTTACCCCTCTGGGGCCGTCCACGGTGAGCAGTGGGAAGCCAAGGCACACGACAGCAGTGACATATTCCATCACAGAAACCTGGGCAGGGAGAGAGCAGTCAGCATTCCCAGAGCCCAGCAGGGACATATCCCATCAGTCAGAATTCCCAGAGCCCAGCAGGGACATATCCCATCAGTCAGCATTCCCAGAGCCCAGCAGGGACATATCCCATCAGTCAGCATTCCCAGAGCCCAGCAGGGACATATCCCATCAGTCAGCATTCCCAGAGCCCAGCAGGGTCATATCCCATCAGTCACAATTCCCAGAGCCCAGCAGGGACATATCCCATCAGTTAGCATTCCCAGAGCCCAGCACATCCCAGGAATGAAGGCTGCTTTGCCAGGCACAGAAAGACCTTAATAGCAACACCTAGGTAATTAATACAGTGATTAAATGACTCAAATTGCAAAGGGCCCATGACACAGAGGTCAAAGCCAGGCCCTGGAATGAGCACAGGGACAAAGAGAACCCCAGCAGTCACTGAAATCCAGCTCTGAGCTGAGGCTGCCAAGGGGCTCTGGGAGAATCACAGAACCCTGGAATGGTTTGGGAAGGACCTTGGAGCCCATCCCACCCTTGCCATAGCAAGGACACCTTCCACTGTCCCAGGCTGTTCCAGCCTGGCCTGGGACACTTCCAGCCACAGCTCCTCTGGGAATTCCAGCCCAGCCCCTCCCCACCCTCCCAGGCAGGAATTCCTACCCAATATCCTATTTAAGTCTCTCCTTTCCCAGTGGGAAGCCATTCTCTGTGTCCTGTCCCTCCATCCCCTGTCTCCAGTCCCTCTCCAGCTCTCCTGGAGCCCCTTCAGGGCCTGGAATGTGCTGGAAGCTCTCCCTGGATCCTTCCCTTCTCCAGGGGAACATTCCCAGCTCTCCCAGCCCAGCTCCAGAGGCTCCAGCCCTGGAGCAGCTCCGTGGCCTCCTCTGGAGCTGCTCTAACAGACCCACACCCTTCCTGTGCCCCCCGAGGACACAGAGCACCAGGGCACTCACGTGACAGGCCACCAAGGCACCCGTGTTCCACCCGATCAGGATGATCTGCTTGTGAGAGAAGTGGTTGTGGATCTGTGGGACACAAAACAAAGCTGGAGAGCTGGGACAGACACTGGGACGATGCCCAGGGTGGCACAGCTCCCCTGAGAATGGGGCAGGGGGCATAGGGGGCACAGGGGGACCTTCTGCTGTCCCTCACCTCAGCCACCTTGCCCCTGACGGCGCCGATCATGTGCTCCAGGCACTGCAGCACCCCCACCCCGCTGCCGTTGTTCAGCAGGGACGTGGAGATGGGGATCACCTGTGAGGGAAAGGGGACATCAGGGACAGCCAGCAGGGCTGGGGACAACGTCAGGACCAGCCAGCGGGGCTGGGGACAACGTTGGGAGCCCCACAGAGCCAGCCCCAGAGATCTGGCCCCGTAGAAGAATCCTACAGATCCAGCCCCGCAGAAGAACCCCACAGATCCGGCCCTGCAGAAGAACCCCACAGATCCAGCCCCACCGAGGAGCCCCACAGATCCAGCCCCACAGAGGAGCCCCACAGATCCAGCCCCACAGAGCCAGCCCCACAGACCTTTCCCAGGCAGGAGAGCTGTGACTGCCAGAAGCGGTGCCGTCGGGACGTGGGGAACAGGGAGTTGGCGGGGCCGGAGGAAGCGATGAGGATCAGGGGGGATCCGGGCAGTTTGCTCTGCAAGGTCCAACAGGAGCCGTGTCAGGGACAGCAGTGTTCCCAGGAAAGGCCTCCCTGCCCCACAGGGAAGGATCTTGCACAGCTCTTTAACTGTTTTCCCAAGCCAAAGCTCCCTCAGGACACCCAGGAGAATTTCTCCAACAGAAGCTGTCCTTTCTGAGGGACAGCTCTGGTATCTACTCCCTGAGACAGGGACAGGACCCAGGGAACGGCTGGAGCTGGGCCAGGGCAGGCTCAGGCTGGGTTCTGGGAAAAGTTCTTCCCCAGAGGGTGCTGGGCACTGCCCAGGGAATGGGCACGGCCCCGAGGCTGCCAGAGCTCCAGGAGCCTTTGGATTTTGGGGTGTCTGTGCACCCCAGGGTAGGATTTTGTGGTGTATGTGCAGGACTCCCAGGGATGTCCAGGGGGGGATTTTTGGGGTGTCTGTGCAAGGACAGGGGTTGGATTGATGATCCTGGTGGGTCCCTTCCATTCACGGAGCACGTCTAAATCAGGGGCAGAAGAGCCCAGGGAGGGGACAGAGGCAGAGCATGGGAAGGCTGAAGCTGCCATGGGACCCCCACACCCCCCAGGGCACTCACTGGTTTATTATGGGACAGGACACCCACTGCTGGGTCCCAGGGTCTCTTGAGCAGCAGGGACAGCGCCTCAGCCCCTGCTGCTCCCGTCTTGGCCGTGGAGGAGAGCAGCATCCTGTCGATCAGCGCGGGGATCTGCAAGCAGAGGCCAGGGGGGACTGAGAAAACACACCCAAACCACGGGACAACAATTCCAGCCTCTCCCCTCTGCCAGCTGTGACAGCCAAGCCTCCCCCTGCTTTCATCACCTTTCCCTTCAGGGTCTGCAGGGCATCCAGGTATGCAGCCAGCACGGGCAGGCTCAGGGTCTCCACCAGCGTGGTGTGGAGCCACTGGATGAGTTTGGTGTCCCAGTTGACGCTGGCCAGGGCCTGGCGCACCCTGCGGGCACATTTATCCACGGCAATCCTCCTCAGCACGGGCTCGTTGCAGGCCTGGAAGCAGGAATTCCCAAAAAACAGTTCAGGGGAAGGAAGATGGAGCACGGCACTGCAGCCCCATCCCTAGGGAAATGTCAGTGTGGGCTGCCCCAACATCTGGAGTGAGGACAACATCTGCCTGAGGAGGAAGGGAACCCCTCAGAGCAATCCAAAAAATCCAAGGGGAAGCTCTGATCCCTGGGACAGCAACAGGACCCAGGGAACGGCTGGAGCTGGGCCAGGGCAGGCTCAGGCTGGGTTTTGGGAAAGGTTCTTCCCCAGAGGGTGCTGGGCACTGCCCAGGGAATGGGCACAGCCCCGAGGCTGCCAGAGCTCCAGGAGCCTTTGGATTTTGGGGTGTCTGTGCAGGGCTCCCAGGGGTTGCTCTGATGATCCACGTGGGTCCTTCCAGCCCAGGACATTCCATAATCCCATAAAAACCATGGCTCAGGGAGCCCAGAGCTGCTCCTCAAGGCTACCCCAAGGCCACAATTCCCGTGCTGACCACCCCAGGTTTTGTGGCAAGGCTGGACTCCAGCCCCTCTCACCCCTTCGTTGGCCAGGCGGGCCAGCCTGTCCGACTGCAGCGCTTTGTGGATCTTGTTGAACAGCTTGTTCTGGGCCATGGTCCAGCCCGTCCTGCGGGGACAGACACAGCGGGGTCACCCACAAAACCACCAAACCATTCCTGCTTCCTCTGCTCTGGAATGGCCACCCCACCTGTTGATGTGCTCCTCCTAGCCTGGACTCCCACTCGCTGGAATTCCCAGCTTGGATCCCCTTTCTCTGGAATTCTCAGCCCATATTCCCATTCCCAGCCACTCCCACCTGTTGATGTGCTCCTCCCAGCCCGGATTCCCATTCCCAGCCCAGATTCCCTGGCGTTCCCAGCCTGGATTCCCTGTCATTCCCAGCCCAGATTCCCACCTGTTGATGTGCTTCTCCCAACTCATATTCCTATTCCCAGCCCATATACCCTGACATTCCCAGCCCGTATCCCCTGCCATTCCCAGCCCACATTCCCATTCCCAGCCCATATTCCCATTTCCAGCCTGTATCCCCTGCCATTCCCAGCCCATATCCCCTGCCATTCCCAGCCCATATTCCCATTCCCAGCCCGTATCCCCTGCCACTCCCAGCCCACATTCCCATTCCCAGCCCATATCCCCTGCCATTCCCAGCCCACATTCCCATTCCCAGCCCGTATCCCCTGCCATTCCCAGCCCACATTCCCATTCCCAGCCCACATTCCCATTCCCAGCCGATATTCCCAGCCCATATTCCCACCTGTTGACGTGCTCCTCCCAGTCGTCGGGCGGCGGGGGCGCGTCGGCGTCGGTGCGGGCGAACATGACGTGCCGCTCGCACTCGTTCATCACGCTCCGAGCCTTCTGGTTGTCGTACAGCGGCACCGGCGTGGGCGTCACCGTCTCCACGTCGATGGGGACATCGGCCTCCCTGCCACCCACACAGGGGTCAGGGCAAGGATGGGGCACCCCGGGGTCCACCGCGTTTGGGGATGAGGGATTTGGGGGCAGCCGGGGGGTTTGGAGCTCCAGGGGGTTTCAGGGGGTTTGGGCAGCGCTCCCAGGGATACACAGGGTGGGATTGACCCAGGGACCTCGGTATTCCTGGGCCACCAACGGACAGCCTCTGGATCACCAAACCAAGCACTTTGGACACCCCAAACTGAGACCTCTGGGCCCCCAAACCAAACCTATCCTGCACCCCCAAACCGATCTCCCTGAAGGCCCAAACCAAGCATCCTGGTCCATCAAACCTAGAGCCCCAAAACTGAGACCCCTGGAGCCCCAAACTGAGACTGCTGGAGCCCACAAATGATGGCCCCTGGACCCCCAAACTATGGCGCCTGGACCCCCCTGGACCCCCAAACCGAGACCTCTGAACACCCCAAACCAAGACTCCTCATTGCCCCCCTAACCCATCAGGACCCC
>VYZP01060041.1:3201-14754 GCA_013400635.1 Hypocryptadius cinnamomeus
AAATCATCCCAAATGTAACAATTTCCAGAAAAATCAAACCAAATCATGCCAAAATAACAGAGATCTTGTGCCTGAGTGAGGAGTGCACTGCAAAACCCTTAATGTGACAGTAACACACATTTTTCAATCACACTACAAAATCTCAGGCATATTGCCATGGAATTACATGCTTCAAGGACATAAACAAGTTTACCTCTACATTTCTAGAACTCCAGTTGTCTGGTCTTACATTTTATTTTCCCTGTGAAAAATGCATGCTCATTTGTTTCTTAAACTAACTCTCACTTAGATGCCTAAGGAAAACAACATAAATAAGTCCAAGTAACATCTCTGAATACACCAGCCACTAAAGTTCTGTGCAGTAAAAATAAAGCAGATATTTCGAGGCATGGTCTCAGTATACAGCCCTTCAGGCAAGATTGATTTTCTCAGCAGCTTCCTGTAAAATAAATAAATGTCCAGCACCATTGCCAGAAGATGAAAAATTCAGGCTGTTTGAGCTGGTGTGGGATGGGAATAATGCACTGCATGGAAAAGAAGCCTTCTGCAAGAACTTCCCAACTGCAGCAATGACTGGTTTAGAGTAACGTAAGATATTTGTTTGCCTGGGGATATTATGTGAGCCAGTGATTTTTGCTGCTTTTTAAATAAGTTCCGGAGAAGATTTCATTTTTGTTTCAAAAACGTATACTTTCTACCCATGGCTGGAATTATGTATTTTCATAAAAATTTTAAAAAACCTCCATAACATGCATGAACATGTTGAGATGAGGGGACAAACAGCTTTCCCTGCAACACCACAGGAAGAACTGGAGTACTTCTCATTCTGCTCAATAAACAAACACCTGCTTTACAAACACCTTTGCATCAGCAAAACAATCAAACACCTTTTCCACTACCCCAGACATCAGCTGAGAGTAGATGGAGAATGATGCCAAATCAGCAGGAATTCAAAAGTGGGCAAGACTCCCCAGAGCTGAACCATGATGCACTGTGGAGTCTGACCTGAAGCAATAAAAACCTGCCAGTGTTTTGGATTTTTACATAGGCAGACAGAGAAACCCACCAAGCATAATAGATATCTCTGGCTTCTAAGGCTGAGCTCATGCTTTTCATGTATGAAAAATAACTGTGTTTGAGCACTGGCTGTGTTGGTGACCTCCATGAGACTTTTAATCAAATCTTGCATATAGCTGGGGCTTCAGGGTTTATTTGATTTCTTCTCAAGAAAGAGCAAGACAGCTCTTGTTTCAATTAATATTTCAATCTCACAGAACACTGCATAATCAAAAAATGAAAGAGGTCCCTGCAATTTCAAAAATTGAACTCAGTTATTAAAACAAAGATTAAAAAATATCATGGAATCCTTATGTGGCCATAGCAGTGAAAATACACCTCAAGATACCATAGCAACACTTGCTCTTTTATCATTAAATAAAGTATCTTGTAGGCTCATAAAATGCCAGTCAATGCTGACATATTTTGGGCTTCACTCCATTCCTCTGCTATTCCTCTTCTCTTGAGCTTGTCTTACTGAAACACTAGAGGTCAGCCTCCCAAAAAAAAACTAAGCACTGCTCAGCTTGAAATCCATGCGGAATCGTGGCACTTGGAATTTAATGTATTCAAAAGTGGCACTGGCGATGCAGCAATCATGGAATATTGCAAGTTAGAAGGAACCCACATGGTCCTGCACAAGACCAGCCCCAAGAATCACATCATGTGCCTGAGAGAACTGTCCAAACATTTATTGGACTCTGGCAGGCTTGGTACTCTCACCACTTCCCTTTCCTCCACAAGGAACAGAGCAATGCTTTGGTTTCTTCGCTTGTTCAATTTAGCACGGTTGTGTTTGCCAAGAAAACACAATTCACGAACAGCCTGATGGCCTTCCTGGTGAAAATGGGTGAATTTGGGCACAAGGGGAGAGCAATCCATGTCATGTGCTTTATTTAGCTCTTTACACCATGCCCCAAAACAGACACACACCCAAGCCTGTACTTTACATTGGATGCAGAGGCAACCACACGGATTGAAAAGTGGTGCAAGGCACCACTGGAACGAGGTCAGCGTGGAGTCACTGCCTGTAGCACTCGCCCTGTGAGCACACACTGAGGTTCCTGGGCTTGAAGAGTTGGATTTGGAGGAAGAACCATCTCTGAGAATGTTACAAAAAGCACAGAGCCAAGCCCTTCACAGCACTGGGTGGGGGATGAGGAACAACCCACAGGCAGAAATGGAAACAGGAAGGGATGCACCTGGACAAGGAAAACTTTATTGCCTTGGGGCAGTCAAGCAGGGACAGAGGTTGTCCAGGGAAATGCAGCCTCCACTAGGAGACATTTTTGAGGTCCAATTCAATCATTCTCTGAGTAGCCTGACTTCTCTGAGCAGCTGACCTTGCTTTTAGCTGGAGTTTGGAGTAAAGAACTCCTGAGGTTCCTTTTTACTTGAATGGCTTTCAGTCTTTTCATTTATGGATATGCTGTTTAAAAAGTCTGTGAAGGGTGTTCCCTTTTTAATCTTTAAACTCAGCCATGAAATTGCCTAAGAGAAATTGAAACATAGAGTTTCCCAAATAAGGGGCACAAAAACTAGACGTCAGTTTCAGTCCTTACTTTATCATTACTCTGTAGCACAATTACTCCTATTTCAGGTTGAAAGGCTTTGCACAAAGGCAAAACCTTCTGAGATAAAAACCTTCAGGTCAGTCCTCATCCCAGATTACAGCCACAAGCACTAAATGTGGCAGAAGCCACTTCAGCTCAACATGCAGCAGGAGTTCAAGAGTCCACAGTAGCACTACACAAGGTGTCAGGACAGGAGGTGAGGCAAAGCAATAAAACCTTTAGAAAATCAATCAGCACAATATTATGGCAGCTACCAGAAGGGAACTGCTGAGACTCAAGGTGGCAAATCTCTGTTGTGACAAAGTCAGTCATTAAGGTGTCACACAGCTAAATGCAGGGGAAGGCCAGCCATGCTAAACCCTGGGATCCCCACTGCCTCCTACCACCTACTAACCAGGCTCACTTTTATTTTGCTCAGTCTAGTGCAATCACAGCCTGGGGCATTTCCTTTGTTTGCTTATTTTGCTGAACAGCCTTTCCCTCTCCAACCATTCCCTCCTCCCTCCAACCACTTGCCTCTTCCATGGCTGTTTTCATGCTCAATTAGCTCTCCTTTCTCCATCTCCATCAATTAGCTCTCCTTCTCCACAGACAGGCAACACTGCACTCCTTTAGCCACAACCACTCCCAAATCTGTCACCTCCAGCTCCTGCAGAGCTAATGACCGGCAGGGACCACGGGAAGCTGCAGGTGACATGCCACACCTCCTGTGAGCTGGCAGCAGTGTGACAGAGCCTGCACATCCCCCGGCTGCCAGCCAGCCATCAGAGCAGCTCCGTGCTGGTGGCTGCTTCCCAGCTCAAGGTCTGCATTTTTAGTCTCATGACTCGATGGAAATAAAGGTGGAAAAGAGACAAAAATAGGGATAAGGCTAAATGGAACTATTTTCAGGAGCTGCACGCATCTAAATTAGGATATGAGAGAAAGGATGGAGAATGGGTGAATGATATTTTATCCTCAAATAGCAATAGAGACCATCACTGCAACTTCTAGCCAAAAGTAATGAAATGCATAATGTGTTTCTATCCTCTATATGTCAGTGGGGGGAAAAAAATCAACACAAATCTGTTGCAGACAGAGGACCATACATCACCTAAATAATTACCAATTGTTTTATAAGGAAATCGTATTTTTAGAAAGGCAGAAAATCTTTGGGCTTGATGGCTTGGGTGTTTTTCTCCTTTTTAGTGCCTTTTTCCCTCATTTTACAAAAGCTTATTATTTAAACTAGGCATTTGGGATCTGTACTGGGGATCAGAAACATGAAAGCACAGCTTCAGTGAGGCTGAAGTTCCTGAAAACCTCTGCCAAGCTGGATCTTACTGAACCTGTCTGTCACCAGGGACAAAACCAGCATAACTCTGTCTCAGTAAGAAATTGCCTCCACAATCAGTTCCAGCACACACAGTGGGATCATCTCAGAAGGAAGGCTGAGAAACAGCTGTGGAAGCAGAGGGAAAGGAAGACAGGAAAGAGCTACAAAGGACACTTCCTCCCTCCCTGCATAATTTAAGTCATGTATTGATGAAACACAGTGAAGGTCTAATTATGTTAGTTTGTAATGAACACTTAAGTGCAATTAGCCACAGTTTCAAGCTGGAGGCAACAATAATTTTTATTGCTGCTAATTAACGTACAGGATGCAGTGTAAGATAATTTTTTCCCTAATTCCAACAAAGCAAACTCAGCCACTTCATTGCTTTCCTCTTTTAATATGGCAGGTTTCAGCCCTGCCTGCTCTGCTGCTCATCACAGTCTCATCCCACTTTTCTTTTTTTGCTTTCATTAATTCTCTGGAATTTTCCAGCTGTGTAATTTCTGCCCATATCACAAATGGGCAAAGCATTAAAGTATTTAAGCATTTTCTTAAGGTGTGTAGTCCCACTAACTTCAATGGCTTCCTCAGAGCTGGATTACAAAGAATTTCATTTCAGCAGGTATTTTCCTGAAATTTGTATTTTTAAATATTTTTTTTTCCATTTTCACCCTCAGAGATGTAAAAAAAAAAAAAAGGCATCTTTTTTTTCTTATCTTCAAATTATTTGTAATCTGCCATCCTCCAGCTCTTCCTTCTGCTGTATTCTCCTGACAATCAAGAACTGGGACTAGAAAGTCAGGTCCAGCTTCACAGCTTTGATGACTTCTTGGTAGCATTCCAAAACAATCTGCCCTATGATCATCCTGCTGGATGCTATCACCTCCTTATTCCTCTTTGTCTTTGGGGCTGAGTAGGACTGTTCCTAATTCTTGGGAAAATTGATATGAATTTAGCTACCACATAATTCCCCACAGCTGTATTATTGTAACAGAAAATTATAGCCTTTTACCAAACCCAGCACATTCTGAGCATTCAGAATGCAGGCAGCTCTACTCAGCACATTTCATCTAAGCAATCTTTTCAAAAAGACAAAATTTGCATTTAAAATTGGCCTTTCATGATTTGTGGCATAATGATAAGCCACAATGGGGGAAAGCTTGCACTCCTCTTGTATTTCATCAAGATTGGATAAACAGAAAGATTACATTGTCCAGGGAGTATTTGTGAGAAATACTAAAATCTACTGGAGCAGTCATAACTCAGACATAGACTTGGTACTTCTGCAAGGCAAAAGGAGCCCAGGATTTTTAAGAATATATCCACAGCATCACATGTTACTCTGCTGTTCAATTCACTTAATGAAATGACACAACACCAAAAAACAGGAACGGTGTAAACCTCAATGTCTCAATAATTAGACTCCAATAATTCCAGGGTGGAGGACATTATCTTTCCTTACATTTTCATCTGATACAAGCCATTACTGTTGGATATGGACACCAGAGCAAATGGCCCACAAGTTCAATCCACTGCAATGGTTCCCAATGTCTCTTCCTAGCCACTGCCATGTCCTCATCTGCTGCAGCTCCCAGGAGACATCAGGGTCAGAGAAAACATTCCTCAGAGATTATTCAGGTCACTCAGTCCAAGAACAACCCACAGGCCTACCTAAGGAGTGCATTTATTTTCAGAGAGTAGGACACACCACCTTACAGCCATCCATATTTCAGGACAGACAAAAAGTCCTCCCGTGAAAACCAGCTCAATTATTCTCCCCACAAATTAAATGTTACTTTATGTGATAAACCCACAATAAGATACCATGATGTAGCTTAATGTAAAACACAAATTTAATACTTTGAGTTTCTTTCCTGCTGCATCTCCTACCTTGGCTTACACTTGTTTGGAGCATTTTTTCCAAAGTTTCCCCACACTACTGATAGCAATGAATAAAAAAGCTGCAAAGATCCTGAGAAGAGGTATTTGACATCCTCCATGGCAATATGCAGGTACACTGAAATAGCTCACAGCACTCAGGCTACTACCAGGTGGGATGTTTTAACATGACAGACATGCAGCAGCTCATCTTCTCCTAAAAAAGGGAAGGGAGAGAAGGAACACCACATTCTGTGAGCAATTTGTGACATCCCTGATTTATGTAAGATACGAGTTCATGAGAAAAGAAGATGCAGATTCCCCTCATGGAGTCCCAAGCAGCTGCTGTGATGTGTCCCTCTTCTTATAGTGCTTTAAAGAAAAACAAAACAAAACAAAAAACCACTAGTAACTGAAGATGCCATTGGATTTCCCTGCAGCCTCTGAATAATTTAGTGACTTTTTCCTTGACAGGAGATAAAGAAATAATGCATAGTGTGAGGGCCAAACCTATTTCAAGGAAAGATGCCTTTTCTGAGAATTTTTTTCCTTGGATAATTCAGAAACCAGAATCTGTGTATCAAAGTCACCAAATCAATCAACCAAACAAAAGAAAATTAAATTATAAGCCATGCTGCTGTAAGTGCAATGCAGCACGCCTTGCCCTGAAAGCATTAACACCAACATGCACAAAACAACACAAGCAGAAAGACACTTTGGCTGTCTGCCTGAGTGCTACTGTGCTGGAATACAACTCACAAAACCATCTATCTACCACTCTCATCCTGAAGGGAAGAAGAGTCTTCCCCTATTTTGCCACTTCCCACCGCTGGGAGAAGCCCCCAGCAATTCCTGGGAGAAAGGACTTCTGCACAGGTACTGTGGTACTGCTACATGGGTACCTCATCCTGGAAGGCACAGGGAATCTCCCCAGGATCTGGAACAAGTTTTCCTGCCTTCAGCAGTCACAAGACACAGTTGTTTCTGTTTATTGGTATGGCTTGACAGTGTACACCTTCAAAAAGCTTTTGACAGTTTCTTTCTGAAATGATCAGAACTTCCTCCTCACACCCAGTGAGTGTGAGGCTGGGATTTAGGCACTGTGAAGTCTGAGCACTATATTTTCAAGGAGAAACTAGTTTGCTGTTGAACAAATGCCCCATTTTGGCATTCCCATGCTGTGTCTTTGTACCCTCATCTCTTTTAATTAGGCTGTAAGACCCAGGTGAAAGCTGAGCTGTAAATGAATCACACTTTCCAGAGTAAATCTGGGTTGAAAGATTCCCAGTTTCCAGTAGAAAGGCTGAAAGTTGAGCACCAGTGATGGGAATGACTGTGACCCAAGTTCTCCCAGATAATTTTGAGCCTCACTCAGATTTTTAAGCTTTCCTATTCCCCACCAGTTTTTGCAGATAATTACAAGGCCTTGTTATAGCCACAACATTTTTTTACACTGTTAATCCATAAAACACTAAAAAGTAGGAATAAAATATTGAATCTTTTTTAAGTGTTTAACAGCAAGAACCTAGTATGTAGTTAATTTAACAATATTCTTCTAAGTTCCCCTGATAATACCTGACTGAAATTTAACCAAAAAAAAAAAAAAATTAGTCTTTATTAAGGAAATATCCCTTGCCCTTCACCACAGGATTAGTAAAACTCATCCATCTCCTCAGGATCTTACAGCTCTCTAGGATACAAAGACCTTTTAACTTGCCAGGGCAGTGAAAAATCTAAACCTCTTTCCTAGCAAATGGCCTAAATAATTCTGTTCTGTAAGTTATGAAAGCCTAACAGTCTCTCCTGATTTCATCTGGCCACAACTATAACGTGTCTGAAACATTAATAAAAAAGACTTTTCTGATTCCCACACACAAGAGAGAAGACAATAAGAGCAAGGTTTAAGTGTGTGTCAGTAGAAG
Source organism: Hypocryptadius cinnamomeus (assembly GCA_013400635.1). Lineage (NCBI taxonomy): Eukaryota > Metazoa > Chordata > Aves > Passeriformes > Zosteropidae > Hypocryptadius > Hypocryptadius cinnamomeus. The sequence goes on from VYZP01060041.1 coordinate 10,947, forward strand.
GCATCTAATTATTCGTGAAACAGCTGATGTTTTTTCTGGATGAGAACATCTGGCTGTGCCCTTTCTCTGAGGAGTTACACAGGAAAAGGAATCCAAACCTTTTTTGCTCTGGGATAATCATGCCATAATAAAGGTGGAAAGGGAGTGGTTAAAACTAAGGTCAGGAAACTCATTTTAGAGTGTCCACATCTTCAAATTGCCTTAAACCAAGACCATTCCTCAGGCTTACCTCCTGCAGATGCGTTTTCTGCTCCCCAGGAAGACAGAACACATCTCACACCACCATGTTTTATTGGCCTTTCACATCCTCCAAGGTCAGCAAAGCCTTCTCCAAGACCTAAGGCAAAATCACACAGCTCAGTTAAGGAAAAAAAAATTAACCCAAGATTCTGAAAATGTTCATTTTCATTTATCTATTGATACACATCGTAATATTAAAGAGGCATAGCATACAGATATTTTGTTTCAGCCATTATTAGAATGAAATTTACAGTGGTTATTTTGTTTCCAAGGAATGGGATTGGGCTGCAGACCAATTTGTCAGATTGGCAGCTTCATTTGCACCCTACTGGAATGGTGCATTTCAGAGGCTAAAAAGCTAAATTTACTACTAAATCAGCAGAGCCCTGCTATATTACAACAGCAAGGAATGCAGCACAAATCCTCAATGAATTGGATTTGGCTCGAGTCACAGAGCTGCCAGCCTCTGTCTCTCAAATCACCTTTCAGCAGATCAGCAAACAGGCAATGACAGAGCCCAGCAGCATCCCTGCTCTCCTGTGCCAGAAGGTCAGGAGCACTCAGAGGAAATAAGGCTGTGAAAACCTGCCAGGCCAACCTCAGCTACAAGAAATTCAGCTCAGCCTCATGTGCTTGGCATCAAGGATGTCTTGTTACTCAATAAATCAGAAACAGCTGGTCACTCCTGATCATGTCCTCTCCACTTGCATGACCAGCAGCTGGTTATCTCCTCCCTACCTCAGGAGCAGGCAAACTCATCCTGCATCTTACAAAGTCATCTTAAATCCTACTGAATGAAGCATTAAATCTTATTTATCCTTGCAGTGTAACTGTCAGAGGGCTTCCCCCACATGATGGTCAGCCAGGACCATCTTTCTTGATAAAGAAAGTCCTGAGAAAACTCTTCCCTTCAAACTATGTTCCTTGCAGGTGTTATCAGCTGAGAGGATGATGTCAGTTAATTGCTGCAAATTGCAGCCAAACTCAGCCTGTAGTGATACACTGCACTTGGATGCAGTTGGCCAAGACTCCCCAGACATGGCTTCAGGCTCTTTGGGATGGATCTGCCTACCCTGGAGAAAAAAGCACTGAATCAGCACTGGTGTACAGCAGCACTGCCCTCAAGACAGCAGAAGGAGCCACATTGAACCTTCCAGCTGAGGAGTAATTGTCACCTAAATATTGCAGAGCTTCCCAAGGCTGTAGAGTCTTCTCCAGCACCTGCACCAACCCACATCAGTGCAACAGACACGTCTTTGCCTCTTGGGGTTTTCAGACTGACTGTTTTCAGTCAGAATGGGTGGGAAGAATGTCACAGCACTCATCTTGGCTTAGGCTGGTCCATTTCTGCTCAGCTCTTCTGCTGCCCATCACCTGCCAATGACAAACACAGAGAGCACCTGCCACTGGTGACTGCAGGGTCACCACACAGCCCCACGGAGGGCTTGGTGGCTGTTGCCACTCTTACCACTGCTGAGGTGAATCCTGTGAGCTTGCCCTCCTCTGACTTCAGGAAATGCCGAGGTATCAGCCCTTCAGACTGCTTGGAATAACACAGAGGACCCTGCCTGTGGTGGGGTAGGGAGCTCTGGCACAAAATGCTCTGCTGGCAGGACTCTGGAGACAGTAACCTCTGATGGAAGGCAGGTTATGAAGAGCATGAGCATAAAAACTAAACTTCCTTCAGACAAGCTTCAGAAAAGGCCCTTTGCCTCTCAACTCTAAAGAGAGATTCATTTCAGTTCTGATTGAAGACTGATGCTATGCTTTAGCAGCCAGTGATCTCTGAGCAAAATAAAACTGATTAGAAATCAAGAGCTGGGGACTGCCTTGAAGTTAATGAACTCAATTTATCATAGATCCTGTTACAAGTAAAATAACAGAGTGTGTCTCATGAAAGTTTGGGATAATGATTTCTCCAGCCCCAGTCAGCGCTTCTGGAGAGAACAGCAAAATTAGTGGTCAAGGAAATGAAATGTACACAGTGATTTATATGCAGCCCTGGGTAATATCAGTGAAATTAGTAAAATTAGCTCCAGGTATTATTTCTGCTCCTTAGGAAATTATTTGAAACAAATGTCAGGCAAAACCTAATTTTTATATTAACTGAAAGAGGCCTGAGTGAGAATGCATTTCTAGGGATGTAAACCTGTGGGGGAAAAAAAAGAAAAAACCAAAAAGAATTGCAAAGAGAGATTGATGTATCATGATGGAAAGGTAAGGGAAAAGGTCTAAAGAACATAACAGTTTTCATCATTGAGGATTTGTTAGAGAATGAACGAGATCATTCACGCAATAGGTTGAAGTGAAAAGGCAAGGAAACAGTGTAATACTGAAGGAAAAAATCAGGAAAAAATAAAATACAAATACTGTACTTACAGAAATTATAAAAACCTAAGGGCCTCTAAGTCAGACAAGTGGTTTGCAAGTGCCATAAAAAAGTAGTTCTGCTCTCTTCACTTCCAGGTGGAAGCAGTTGTGAGCAGAGTGTGCTCAGTCCATGCAGGGTAGTGGGGACAAACAGGAGTGGGAAGCATCAGCTGAGTTAACTCCTTTCCATTTTCCCATCTCAACTTTTTTTTTTCTTTATCCTCATCCAGCCAACTCTCCCAAATAATCATCCCACACCAGTTTTTTTTTTCTAATGCATGGATGAATAAACCCATCTACTCAAATATCAGTAGCATATCTGCAGCTGTGTGTACAACTGAATGTCCTGCATCCAGCTGTTGCATTAAGGCAGAATTATTGTATTTCATAAGAAATGTCCTGAACTTCACATCTCAGGAGTGCTGCTCTTTTAAAGACAGGAGTGTCCTCCAACTCCTTGAATGCATCTTGAAAAATTATACTCTCTAAGAACCAGAAAAGCATACTTAGGGGTTTTGACATTCACAGAGATGCTGAACATGGACTTAGACCTTGTATTAACCAGCTCTGATAAACTCCTTGGTTTCAAGCACCAACCACAGCAGACAGCACAGAATAAAAGGCAAATTCTGTGCATGCAAAGGAGCTGACATCACAGGTGAGCAGAACAATGCAGGTTCCCCATGCTGTGGGAGAAGTGAGCAAGAACTGCACTGACATAACACCTCCTCATTTCCCTCTGTATTCTTTCCACTGGTAGCAGGTGCTACCAGCAGTGCTGATGGGAAAGCAACACCTTTGGGAGATGCAAACAGAATTAAGGGACTGAAGGGGAAGTCAGACCTTGCTGCTTATTTTAACCCCACTCTTACTGTCTCACACACTGTTTTTTTCTTCCAGAAATGACATTACCCACCAGAAGGCAGGTGGCTGAAAGATCCAGGGAGCATTTTAGGAGAAGGAGCCCACTATAGCCAATGACAGAGGTAAAACCAGCAGGTGACTCAGAGCTCTCCTTTCTTTATAGAAGAGTCTGTTCACAGGAGAGAGCTCTGACATGAAAAATACTCAGGAGAAGGGGAGGAGATGGTACTTCCACAGTTTATAGTACAGTATAAAAGGCAGGAACGTGCTATTCTTTTAGAGTTTAAAGGTGGAGTGGAAAATAAAAGGTCTTTTTTTTTCCTTCTTTTTTTTT
>VYZP01060046.1:0-41681 GCA_013400635.1 Hypocryptadius cinnamomeus
GGGCTTGGAGCAACCTGGGATAGTGGAAGTGCCATGGCAGGGGGTGGAATTGGATACGCTTTAAGGTCTTTTCCAAGCCCAACCAGTCTTTGATTCTATGCAACTTTTGAAACTTTTTATGAAACCCAGACAATTCCAGGGTTTATGATTCATTTTAAGAGGGATTTATATAAATAAACCAGCTGTGAATTCTGTTACTAGGAAGAATCTCCTGCATTTTGGTATTTATTTGCCTTTTCCCCTGTCCCTTCTCCAGGCCCACAGTTGTCAGAGGATCCATCCCAGCTCCAGCCACCCCCATTCAGCGACTACCGACAGTATCAATGAAGGTCCCCGACCACCTCCTCCTCCTCCTCTTCCTTCCCTGTTCCTGAGTGGTCCCACCTGGAGGATGTGGAGGGGGTTTGTACTTACACCAGTGGTTGTTCCTTACACACCGTGCCAGGAGGACCTGCAGCATCTCTCAACGTCAAACTGCTCAGGAGAACTTTTAGAAAAGAAAATCTATTTATTCCTGATATATTCCATTGCTGTAATGTTACACATGTCTGGTAGAATACAAGGAAGTTTGAGACAAGGACCAAATGGAGTCTTGTCATCCTTTGGACACAGACTGGAATGAAAGTCTTGGAGTCTCCTCGGGGATGTTGCGCCTGCAGTGAACGCAGCTGGAATGTAGCCTCTTCCCTGTTAGATTTAGGTTATGGGGCTGGAGAGGGAAGCATTGCACCTACTGCCAGCACAGCCTCCTGCTTTTCATGTTGGATCTTGGCCTGAGCAGAGTTACCACATCTGCTCTGTGGTTTTGTCCTTAAACTCCAGCTGTGGAAGCCCCTTCCCTCTTGCCAGCAGTTACAAAATCACATCCAGTGAGGTTTTTTGTTGTAACTTGTTAATTAACTAATTGATGCCATTGCTTGCTGGCAGTTCCTGATACTGTATGGAGCCTGGGGGATTTCCAAAGCTGAGCTACATCCAAACAGCTCAGCAAAAGGATACCCTCAGCTCTGGGGGATGGCAGGGACAAGTGGCACAGGGGCTGTAGTGGCTCTGCCTACACCCCTTCACCCTAAGTCTGGCTATGGCCTTCTGCTGCCTGAGCTGGGTTTTACTCTGCTGACCTCTGCCCCTCCAAACCCCCTGATAATCACTATTCCTTGTGCACCAAGAGAAGCTTCTGACTGGGGCATAGCCCACACTGCCCCCACCCTAGACAGGCTGTGACACCTCTCCTGCCCTACTGAGCCCCAAGGGAAGTCACAGTCACGGAGCTGTCACCAACCAGGCCCGTTTCCTGCCCTGTCATCACCACAATACCCCAATTTCCTGTTTTATTCCGGCCCAGTCCAGAGTCCACTGCAGCTGGAGGGATCCCACTGCCCTGGGGCACTCCTGCCCTGCTCCTGGGGTGCCCAGAGTCTATCTTCCCCACCTCAAAAATGGACATGGACACAGCAGTGACACTGAACTATTAACCTTTTTATTTCAATCAGCTACAGCAGCTCTACATTCCCTACAACACTGTCCTTCCTCCCGACAGTGAGGGAGCCGAGGACTGCAGTGGCAGCGCGTTGTCTTAAAGCTTAGTATTAAATATTAAATATTCTTTCATTTATGTTTACATTACTTTGTCAAGGAAAACAGAACAAAACAAAAAGGACAATTAAAACTTTAAATTACATGAGTGTGTGCCCATGCCTGGGGCCGCCCCAGCCAGGCACTGCTGTGGGGGATATGCAAAACTCCTGGTGCATGAGGAGTGGGATGTGCTCGGCTGTGTGAGAGCAGGGAGCTGTTCCCTGTGCTGTCGGAGCAGCAGGTGATCCCGGTGCAGCTAAAACACTGTCTGGAGGAGTCTGGAGCGCCCCTGCAGCCCCAGTGCAGTGTGTGGGGAAGGGGGTGAGGATTTGGTCAACAACTTTGCTAAAGGATTTATCCATTTCTTATTTTTTTGTTTCTTTAAAAAAAACAACAAACCAACAACCCCAAATGGTTTTGAGTCTTCCTTTGATTTTAGCAAAGACAAGAGTTTAAAAAGCACTTAGGAAGCTTGTACTAAAACCAGGAGCTCTCAGAGGAGAGAGTCATCTGTGCACCCCCCTTCCAGGCCATAGCGGAATTCCTGCAGGTTGGACACCCCATAGAAGTGGACAAAGGCTGCAGCCACCACCAGCACGTGGAAGATCTGATGAGACTGGAACTGCAGGGAAGTAAAAAAGCCTTTAGACCACACCAAAGGGGACAGCAACACTGTCAACACCTACTCTTCTGCTTCGCTACTCCAGGACTGTCCTCTGTGCTCTGCTCCCCGCTCTGTCGCACCCAGCAGCGATTTCCACCCTGTACTTTTCCCTGCCCACGCACAGAACCTGTTCAAGGTCTGCCTGCCAGCATGTGCTGAGGCACAGCCGGACACCCCCAGCCTCCATCCCCTCAATGCCCCCTCCCCTAACCCCAGAGCTGCCCCCAGACAATCTGTTCACCCCCACACTCACCCAGATGTCAAACTTGCCCGGGAAGAAGCGCTCAGGGATGCGGGCAGCGTAGAGCCCAGCGCCCGTGATGTACATCACAGCCATGAGGAAGAACCAGCCCATCTGCCCCACCGTGGTGGCCTTCACAAAGCCCTCAGCAATGGTGAAGTGCATGGTGGGCACAACCCCGCTCAGTCCCAGCCCCAGGAACACGCCTGTGGCCCAGAGAGGAGGTCAGGGAAAAGAGCTCATGTGTGGAGGGGGAGCCACTCCTCCCACAAACTCCCCTTGATCCCTCATCCTGTGCTAGGGAAGCAGCTTTTCTTCACTGAATTCATAGAATATCTCAAGCTGGAAAGGACCCATAAGGATCATTGTGTCCAACTCTTGGCCTGCACTGGAGACCCCCCAAACAATCTCACCCTGTGCTTGAAAGCGTTGTCTAAACACTTAAAACTTCTCCAATCCTCATGGCACTTATCCTTCACAAAATGAGGGACCCACAGCTCCACAGGTACACCGCCCCTGTGCTCACTGGGCAGAACCCACCCAGTGTTTCTTATGCAGGGCTGCAGCAGCTCCCACTCCTGGCTATGGGAATGGACATTTTGGAAGATGCCAGCCTTTTGGATTACACCAGGAACACAGCCACCCCTTCCAGGAAAGTAATTTCTTGCAGCTCCTGAGGAAGAAGCTCAGCAGCAGCTGAAATGTTCAACTCTGGCCTCTGATGAGTTGGCAGAGAACAAGTGGCACCGTAGTGACACTGGCCTGGAGAGGCTCTGGGTGGCATGCGGCTGGATCCTGCTCATGCTGGGGGCACAAAATGCAGTGGGGAGGAGCCATGGGGACGTGAGTCCTGCCTGTCCCCTGCCCTCATCTGAGGGCTCTCAGGTGGCCTCTGCCTCAGCATGGTCTTTCCTCACTCATGTAGCCAGCACAGTGTTCTGAGAGACATTTGACAGGACCTGTGGGAATTGGGGAGGGAGGTGTCTCCTGGTGCTCAGCAAGGCTGATGGGATCTGCCATTAAAACTGGGGTAAATTGGGGTGTAGGGCTGGAGGCAGACCCCCACTCCACCCCCAGGAAGGCAGGAACCAGCCAGCGTGTCCCTGGCAGGGAAGAGCTCAGGAATGCCTTCCTCCTCCACCCCAGCTGCAGGTTCCTGCTGCTAAACTGCTTCCCAGAGAAGGCAGAAAAGGCACAGCTCCAGCCTACCCAGGGCTATTTTAAAACTCCAAACCTCAGGCTCTGCTCAGGAGATGAATCCCCAGCACAGCAAGAAATGGCAGGAGGCCGCTCCCTGGAGTGCTGTGCTGCTCAGGGGGAATGAATCCTGCAGGTGCCCAGAGCTTCTCCCAAATGGGATCTGCCCAAAGTGCCTCCCAGGACTCGGGGGAGGAGGGAGCTCCTACCTGCTCTGGTCTGCCTGTGCTTGGGGGTAGCAAATCGGTCCCACTGTGCCACAATGATGGCAGAGATACCCAAGACACAGACGATGGAGAGGTAGATGAGTCTTGGCTGTGGGGAGCAGTAGAACGAGTAGTAGAGCCACGGGACGAAGCTCCCCATGATCAGCAGTGCAATTCCTGAATAATCCAACCTGCAGGCAGGGTGCAATGACAGAGAGCCACAGGTGAGCCCCAAAATCCACCCCCTCCATGTGTGGGAACTCTCCAGCCTCCACCTGAGTGGAGTCACTGGGCAGGAGCGGTGTGCTGGGCAGGAGAAAGGGCCTGGTCACAGTGGGAATGCTGGGGAGGGGCAAGAGGAGGATGGAGCTCAAACCACCAGGAACAAATCCCTGTGATCATGGATCTGTGATCCTCTACTCCTCTCACCACAGAAACATAGCCCCTGAACTGCCCCCATTGCCTTCCCAGGAACACAAGGGCATTCCTGCTGGATTTGTTCTGGAGACAGGATCTCGTGGGATCTCTGGCGGTTGTGCAAAAGGGATGGGCAGGATTCCCAGCAAGCAGCACCCAAATAAATGCCTTTAACAGCCATATGGGAGCAGAATGTCACTTGAGAGCCTCACTGCAAAGGCTAATGGGAGCTTGACCCTTGGAGCACCCCAGGAACGGGCACAAACCACTGACCAGCCTTCCCACTCTCCTGGGAATCCTGTTTGTGTTTCTTCTTTCCATTTGGCTTCAGTCCAAACTGGATCCAAACCAGAAGTTTTTAAAAGCATCCAGTAAACTGGAACCTGCCAAATTGGCGATGTCCCCCAGCTGCCCATTGAGAGAGAGACCCCTCCTCAATCCTCAATTCACTACTATAAGGGGCATAGAGCCTGTTCCCTTGGGAGCACAGAAGTTATTCCCTTGGGAGCCAGGATCCTGCTCCCTTGGGAGCTGCAGGGTCCCAGGATCTTTATCATGCACCTGAGGCCCCTGACCTGGCACATTTAAGGTGCTCAGGCAGAACCGTCCAGAACCCTTTTATGGTTCCCCTCAGTTCCATGCTGGATTGGTTGATGCTCCCTTCCCCCAGGGATAAAACATTTGGGAACGCAGTGCTTTCCAAGAGGAAGTACTGCAAAAACCCAAAACCTCCCAGGAGACCACACAACCACACTCATGCTGACTCACTTCGAAAAAGTCCGTGAGACCTTCTCTGAGTGACAGTACACAGTATGGAAAAGCCAGGAGAAGCTGAGGCACAGCACTGCTCCCAGGAAGAACATCCCGAACACCACCTTCTCTTGGAGAGGAGCCATAAAGTACATGTTGGGGCGCAGCATGGTCAGGATCCCCAGGCAGAGGAACAGAACAAACCCTGCAGAAACACATGGAGAGGGAAGTCAAGGGGACAGTGGGGAATTTCAGCAAAGCCAGGATAAGAACAGCCCTGGCCATGCTCCTGGAGGTCCTGGATGTATCCCAGGGGCACTCAGTAACCCACAGTGGGTCCTTGGCTGAGGCCTTTGTTCGTGCAAACAGGAAGGGCTGGGGTCAGGGGAAGGGGCAGGCACCAGGGAAAGAGCTGCTGAGCTGCTGTTTCACAGGGTGATGGAATCCCAGACTAGTTTAGATGGGAAGGGACCTTAAAGCTCACCACATTCCACCCCCTGCCATGAGCAGAGACACCTTCCACTATCCCAGGTTGCTCCAAGCCCTGTTCAGCCTGGCCTTGGACACTTCCAGGGATACAGGGGCAGCCACAGCTTCTCTGGGAAACCTGGGCCAGGGCCTCACCACCCTCACAGGGAAGGATTTCTTCCCAATATCCCATCTCACTCTGCCTTCTGGCAGTGGGAAGCCATTCCCCCATGTCCTGTCCCTCCAGGATCTTGTCCAAAGTCCCTCTTCAGCTCTCCTGGAGCCCCTTTAGGTGCTGGAAGGGGCTCTGAGGTCTCCCTGGAGCCTTCTCTTCTTCAGGCTAAGTATTCCCTTCTCCAGGCTAAGTACTGCCAGCCCAGCTCCAGAGCAGAAGAGCTCCAACACTCAGAGCATCTCTGTGGCCTCCTCTGATTCATTTCAGAGGAACATCCTCTGAGGCTCCCCTGTTTTGCCCAGGACACATTTTGCCCAGGACACCACTCCTGCAGTGGCTGAGCCCAGCCCTGGTCCCTCTCTCCCAAGGGGCTCCAGGAGCTCCATGTCTGATCCTCATGCATGCACAGGATCCGCACAGGGAGCCCTGGGCATGGAGAGGACCCGGCCCCAAGCCCGTTCTGACCCTAATGCAGGGTCTGAGTACCTCCAGCCCCAGGGCTCCCCCTTCCCCACAGTCACCCAGCAGGTGTGTCCAGATGTTGCCTGTCTCAGTGTGTATCCGGAAAATGCTCCGGAAGCAGGCGCGGAAGGAGGGCATGGGGGGCCGGTGTCCGTGCAGGAGGTAATCGTTGTCCTTGAGCCAGTCGGGCAGGACATCGTACGGGATCACACGCCAGCGCCCTTCCCACACCTGCAACACACCAGGGGGATCAGGGCAGCCCAGAGCCACAAATCCACAAGGAACAGCCCAGCCCTGGGATGCTCCTCAGGGAGAGGAAGTTTGGCTTCTCTAACATCAGGTGCCCTGTGGGACCCTGTAAGCCACTCACCCACATCCTGCCCTTTGCTCTCCATAACTTCCCAGGGAGTGACTCCCAGTCACCCCAGGGAGTGATTTTACCCCCACCTCAGTACCCACAAGGACTGACTCCCAGCCCCTGAAGGGAGTGATTCCGGGACCCCCCAGGAAGTCAGGGGTGATTAATACTCTCAGCTTTAACCCTTCCACACCCACAGACTGTTCCCTGCAGTGGGAATTCCCATTTGATCAGGGAAGAAGCACAGGAGCCACAGTGACTGCGAGCACCGAGTGACAGCCCAGCTGGCACTTGGACTCCTGGGCCCCCACCCAGGCCCACAGGAACATCTGAATTGCTCCCAGGTTCTCACCCACCATGGCTGGGCCAACCCTCATCCAGGCCATCCCCTTCCCACACCGTTCCCGGGGATGCTGCTGGAAGCAGCCCAGCAGAGCTGGAGCCAGCTGCAGCCAGTGGAGCTTTATGTGCACACATCCTGTCACCCCAAACCTGGAGACTGGGGAATCTGCTCCAAAATCAAGACTGGGGGATCACCACAGGCTCCGGTACCTTGTACACAAACTCTTCCATCTTCTCCATAGCATGGTGAGCCTGCAGAGGCAAGGTCAGCACCCGCACCACCTCCTCCTCCTCCTCGCGGACCACTGGGCATGGTGGATCCTCGGCCTGCAGTGAGAAGAGCCAGGAGGGAATCGTTCCAGCCCCTGGGAATCATCCCTGCCCTTCTGAGAGCACATGGGGCTTCATCCCTCTGACAGGATGGGCAGGACCCGCCGGTCACCCTCCTTTATGCAACACGTTGCTGCCTGACCCATCCCGGGCATGCTAATCCCAGATTTGTCCTGTCGAAAAGTGGGATTAGCACCAGGGATTTTAATCCTTACAATCAAGGCCGGAACGGCCACTTGGCCCACCCGGGAGACCCGAGCCGGCCCACCCGAGCAGAGGCAGCGTCAAGCTGGGAACGCTCTGGGTCCCGGCACAGCTCCCGCTCTCCTCAGCCGGGAAGGGGTTTGGGAAGGTGATTCCCGGCCCTGCGGAAATGCTGGGGCACTGGAAACACCCGGTACAGACACAGCGATCCCGGTGACATCCCTGTGAAGGACTATCCCGGCTCCATGCCTGCTCGGCAGGAGCAGAGTTTAGGCCGGCTCGTAACACGGACCGGCCCGAGGAACAACACGGAGCCGTACTCCTCTATCTCTTAATGGGATAACGGGCAGATTCTCAGGATAATCCGCGAAGACGGAGCGAGGAGACTGAGCCAGGCTCTGGATTCCCTCCCGCCCGAGGGTCTCGGAGGGGCTCACGCTGGCCGCGCCGGTGGGTCCTTGGTCCCCCTTCTCTTCTAGGAGCGGCCCCAGCTCGGCGAGCTCCAGGTGCGCCCGTTCCCGTTCCCGCTCCCGGTCTCGGCCGGCGGCCACAAGCCCGCTGCCCGCCCCGGCGGGGGCCTTGCGGGACGCCATCGGGGCGGCGGGTGCGTGCGGCTCCGAGGCAGCCGGTGAAGGTCCCTCCGTGTCCTTCTGCCGCCGCGCTGGGGGAGAAGAAGCACAGAGTTACCGGGACCGAGGGAACCGGCGGCAGGGCTCTCCCCGGGGGACTGGAAACAGCGGACGCCCCGCTCCCCCGCCCGTCCCTCACCGGCCGCTACATCCCGCGGGCGGCGGCGGCGGCACCGGAAGCAACGCTGAGGGAACGGGAACGCACAGCGCTGCTTCCGGCCTCGGGGCCGCGCCCCCACCGCGGCCCCGTCCCTGAAGAAGGGCGCTCTATGATTGGTCAAGATCACTGTCTGTCTCTCTTTTCCCCGCCCCAACGGCCGCCGCCCGCTGCGATTGGCCGAGCCGCCTGGCTGGGGTGCCGGCGGAAGCCGCTCTGGCCGCGCGGCTCAGCTTTGTGGCTGCGTGCTCGGTTGCCCCCTGCTGTCAGCCCGGGGGTACCGCGGGGGGACCCAGCCCCGAGGGCCCGGGGCGACCCTGCGGGGACACCGACACCGACACCGCCTTCCAGTTCAATTATCGGCCCCAGGATGAATTCTCTCACCTTTTGCAAACGTAACTGTCGTAATTCAATTTCTTCAACAGAAGATGCTTTAATGAAGAACTTTGTGATTCAAGTATTGAATAAAGTCACATCACCAAAACAAATACGCATTAGGGAGGCAAAGGATATGCTTCAGATACGCGGATTCATGTAAATTTTACTGTATTTAACCTTTTTACTCCCCGGTGTGCTTGATTTGTGGAAACCTCTTCTTTGTACCTGGTGCAGAATAAATAATATTTCCTTTCTAATGTGACTCTGTGTTTAGAGAGCTCCTAAAGTAGGCAACAATAGGCAACAGACCCTGTTATCCATCTGGGATGTCCCTGTGACCCAACAGCCAATAGCCCTTGCAGCACCACCTGCCTGCCCATGTGTGGCCATTGAGGGCTTTCCCGAATGGCCACAGCACTTATCAATGGCCGAGGTCACCCCCGGCCTGGTGGGGCAGCTCATCTTTCCCTGCCCACAGGTTTAATTTCCTTGGCTGACAAGAGCAGGAGACTCCCAGCCGCCGGCTGCACAATGGTGGATCCTGTTCCCCATCAATCATTCATGGCCTTGCTGCTGGAAGAGATTTCTTGGGGGCTGCTGGAGTAGCAAGGGGGGAGAGATTTTCCGACCTTTGTGATGTTATATAGGTGCTGGCAGCACCAGGGAAGGTTGGAGGTACCTGGGTCGCCCACTATCCCTGCAGGGTGAGTGGTGTGGGGGCTGAAAGGAATACAGGATTTAGAGAGGACATGGGTTTGGAAGGGACATGGAATTTTTAGGGGACAGGCGATTTGGTGGGGACACAAGGTTGTAGGGGACATGGTTTTGTAGGGGACACAAGATTTGGAGGGGACACAGGGTTTAGACAAGACAAAGGACTGGAGACATGGGGTTTGAAGGGGACACGTGGTTGACAGGGGACATGGATTTGGAGAGGACACAGGTTTGGGGCTTTTTGGGGTGTCATGGGAGAGGGTGGGGATAGAAAATTATCTGGGAATTTTGGGAAGCTGCACACCCCCACATTCTGCTGCAGCCATGGGGTCCAGGACAAGTCAGGGTTGGCTGTGGACAGGGCTCTGCTCTCCTCTCCACAGGGACAAATGCTGCTGTGTCCCCTCTCCTGGTGTCCCCATGGGTGTCTTGAGCTGCATGAAGTACCTGATGTTCATCTTCAACGTGCTGGTGTTTGTGAGTCCCCCTGGGCCCTGTGGGGTACAGGGGTGGAGGGAACCTGTGCCTGGGGACCGATAACTCCAGCTGGCTCAGGGGTGGGTGGCACCAGTCCCAGGGAGGGAACCAAGGGTTGAAGCATCCCCCATCCACATGGGGTGACATTTCTGTCTGGCTCAGGGTGGGTGACACCCATTCCCAGGGAGGGAACCAAGCCTTGGCCACCCCCTGAGCCCATGATCATCTCCTGACCTCCCCTTGCAGGCGGGGGGAACATGCCTGGCAGGCATGGGAGTCTGGGTGGCCGTGGACCCGGCTGGTTTCCAAGACATCGTGGCCACCAGGGCCGTGCTGAGCACAGGCGCGTGGCTGCTGCTGGTCGTGGGCATCGCCCTGTCCCTGCTGGGCTTCCTGGGCTGCTGCGGGGCCCTGCGCCGGAGCCGCCCGCTCCTGCTGCTGGTGAGGGAGGGAAGATGGATGGGAAGGGGCTGCAGAATATGGCCAGGGGGCACTGGGGGCGGGAGTCATGGGCTGGATGGTGGTAGGGCAGGTGTTCCTGGAGGAGTGAGGAGCTGGTGCTCCTCATCCTCAACATGTCCTGCCATCCACTCCCCACCTCGTGAGTCTCAATTTAGAGCCCAGAGGATTTATAAAGCCACCAAGTAGGGTCAGTTCTCTCTGAAGCCACTGGCTTGTCTTACGTGGCATTTCCAAGATGACCCCACTGCTGGTAAGGGGCAGAAAAATACCTGTTTGAGCACCAAGACCCCCATTTCTTCAGCATCCTCAGTCCCTGCAGATACTGCTTGTTTTTAACCCCTGCCTTGCAGCCACAGTAGTCAGAGATGTGGCATCCATCCCCAGGAGCTGTACACATGTTCCTGGTCTTGGGGACATAGGGCACAGGCAGGGCTGGTGCAAAGGAGGGCAGGGATAATGTGAGCAAGCTGCTGGTGGGATTAGGCTGGACTCTGACTCCTTCACCTGCTGCCTTCCAGTTCTTCATCCTCGTCAGCCTCGTCTTCGTCATGCAGCTCATTGGGGCCGTTCTCTTCCTGGTGCACTGGAAACAGGTACCGGCACCATCCCCAGTGTCACCAGCCTCCCTCTGTCACGCCATGGCCATGGCTCTGAGTCCACCAGGCGACTGGGGCTGGTGTAGGGACACCCTTCCCCTCACTCCATCATCAGCACCACAATACAAACTGCAAAGCAGGTGGCGGGGATCCACTGGGTGCCAAATTCCCCTCAAAAGGAGCTAGTCCTGAGCAGAGTGGAAGAGGAACAGTCCCAGCCCTGGCACCAATTCCACAGGTCCAGCCCGAGCACTTCCTGTCTGAGCTGCAGAGGAACTATGGTGGGGACGAGGGTGCTGAGGTGTTCTCCACAGCCTGGAACACCCTCATGGTAACGGTGAGCAGCTGGGAGGCTCCTGGGGAATGCACAGGACCCACCAAGGGTGACCATAGTGATGATGTTTCCCTTCTCTTCCAGTTCTCATGCTGTGGTGTTCTAGGACCTGAAGACTTTGGGAACGGCTCCCGCTTCCAAGAGCTGCACCCAGGGATGCCATGGCCACGGGCATGCTGTGTCCGGGATGGGCTTCTGCAGGTGGGAGAACTCCTGGGCTGGGAGCAGTGCCAGGACAGAAGCCCAGGCTACATCCATGAGCAGGTACGGCACAACTCTGCTGTGTCTGTGTACTTGTCCCAGCCTCAGCCCTTCCCAGGCTCACAGAGCAGAGCATAAGGGACAGAAACCAGGGACATTGCCTGGTTGTGGTTTAACAGTCCAGTGGCTCCCAAAGCCTTCAGCTTGTCCTGCCCCACAGGGGACTCCCCACATCCCCCTGCAACCCAGTTCCCCTCTGGGCTCCCTGTGGCCATGGGGAACATGAGAGAGCCCCTCCCTCCTCTCTCTGCCCCAGGGCTGCTTCTCTACCTTCGGCAAGACCCTGCAGAGGTACATCTCCCTCCCTGGGACCTGCAGCTTAGCTGTGCTAGGCATTGAGGTAATGAGGGGGGCCGGGGACAGGGCAGGCAGAACGTCCACTCTTTGTGGCAGGGGGGTTGCTCAGTGGGCAAGGAGAGCGCAAATGGGCTCAGGTCTCGGGGTACAGAGCCTGCTCTCTGCTGCAGATAGGGGAGGTGAAGAAACAAGGAAGGGTTTGTTTTACTCCCCCTGGGTCTCCTTGCCCTGGTGTCCCTGTGCAGCACCAGGAGAGCAGGCCCAGGCCCCTCGAGGGGCACAGTGATGGCCCCAGGCCAGGGATCCTCCAGCCCCTCTCTGCCCCTGGCCTGGCCCAGCCCTGCTATGGGGCTGACCCCTTCCCACCTCCATCATTCCAGATCTTTGCCATGTTCTTCGCCTTCTGCCTTTACTACAACTTTGACTGAGTGGGACAGGGACACGCCCAGGGGTTTGGGAGCAGCTGAGGACACAGCCTTTCCTCACCCGGCAGAGATCAGCTCATCACTGTATAATCGACTCAGAACCCGGGTGGGAATGAGTAAATAAAATTTAATTAGAATCCGTTAAAGTTACAAAGCAAAGAGGGGACAGCGCTACAGGATAGTGACACACACTCTGCTCACCAGAGGCTCAGCTCACAAAAGCCTCTTCACATTTTATACACTCAAGGTTGCATCAGCCACATTAATATTCACACACAGTCCTTCTATGTCCTCCCAGCACTCCCCACAGTCTGTGGCTTTGCCCATATATATATACTTGGCTCCTCCTAGGGTCCATGACCTCATTCTTATAAGATTTGGCTCTTCCCAAGGTCTGTCAGCTAGCCCTCTGTGCCTGTCGTTGGTGGAGCCCCTCTTACATCTTGATTGGTGGTGAGCTGTTACCCTGCTGTGGGAAATGCAAGCACAGAGAGCTCCCAAAGCCTTGAACATACAAGCTCAGAGATAGATGGATACAGTGTTTGACCTAAGACCTTGGAGAAGGCTTGAAGGTTTAGAATAAAAAAGTGAAGCAGACACAGATTAAGAAGAAAGATTTGTAGTTTAAGCAGAAAAATGTTTTATGCAAGTAGAAATATGCTTCATGTAAGTGAATAAATATGTTAAGCAAGATAGTAGAAAATTTTAAAGTCTAGTAATGGAACTTGTTATAGAGTTAGTAAAAAGTAGAAGATAGAGCAATAAGTTTCTGTAGAGTTATATGATTGGATAAAAAGAGATGCATTGCGGCAAAATAGTATAAAACATAGCAATTAATGGTTGTTTTATGAAGATGCCAGTGAGCTTTGTGGAAGTAGCTGATTAAATAAGAAATTTATAAAAGACATTGCAACTAGAATTAAAACAGCTTCTGGTGTGATGGTGTTGGATGTAACAACCTTACACTCTCACCCTTCCATGAGACTGATTTTGCAATAAACCATCTTTTAATCACCTCATCAGTTGACCCCGTGTACTCTGTATCCTGAACAATTGTTGCCCACTGTGTGAGGAAAAAGACTTTTTGTCTCAGTTTGGGATCGCCCTAGAGGACGATTAAAAGGCTGCTGAAAGAAAACAGATTCTGTGGAATATGTACACTTGAGATGAGGGTGGGTCGAGTTCTAGTCGGCTGCTGAGAGGCAGCAGAATAACTGTGTTTGCTGGATCAAGCCCAGCCTGAGCTCGACTTGGATCACCTGTGAAGAGAGCACAGGTGAACTCTGGGGAACAGGACAAGAGATGTCCAAAGAAGAGAGAGACATTTATACCCATTTAAAAACCCTGATAAGATCTAATTCCTGTGCCGTGCCTAAGCAAGAACTTAAAGACCTTTTAAGCTGGGTACAAAAAAATTTTGCGAATGTAGATCCCGAGTCTGCTTTTACTATGTCTCTTTGGGACGCTGTTGGAGTTACACTCTATGATGCGATCTCCCATTGAGATTTTACGGCTGCTGAGTTGCTCCCAGTGTGTCATGTGCTTACTGAGATATTTAGCAAGTAGTCTAGCCCAGCTCCACCTTTGGTAACTCGCTCAGCTCCACGGAGCCCACCGCCGCCCACTGTGGCTGTGCCTGCTTGGCCGCACCCCGGCCTCGGATGGGCTCCTGCGCCTGCAGCTCCAGCTCCAATCAGGCTGCCCTTAGCTGCTTCTAACACCACAAAGGAAGAGAAAGATGAGAAGGAGCTTGGAACTTTCAAACAGATTATGGGGGTGCAGGAGCCAGAAAATGATTATACTTCTGAAGAAGAAATTGATCTGCTAGACTCCGGTCCCACTGGACCCAGATTTAAAACTTGACTTGTTCCCTCCTGACCCTAGAGAGTCCCCAGTTGTGGCAGTGGGGGTTTGAAGATATTTGGTCTCTCCCTGCCTGTAGCAGTGGGTGTTTGAAGAATATGTTTAGTGTCTGTCTAAAGTTGTTTACCCCATGTCTCGCCATGGCAGTTATGAGAATTCCAGATTCTTCCCTGTCTATCCTCAAAAATTCTGCCCCTGTAGATTGTCTGTCATGACTTGTTACACTCCTTTATGCAGAGAATTTGCTGTCAGTTATGATTTTTCCTTTCTGCCACTGGTATGTGACTTTCCCGCTCCAGGTTATGTTTACATTTGTTACCCCAGACCCCTCCTAACTAGCCAGTTGGTCTCCTCCTGGGATGCCATCCCCCCTATTAAAAGCCGCTGTTTTTCTCTGTTTCCCACCCTTTGCCATTGCCACCTCTCCGAGTTGCCGGCCCCCGCGCTCCGCCGGCGCCCGCCCGGTGCAGCACAGCGGTTTGCAGCTTCGGCATGCCCCTCCGCCGTGAGAGAGAGCACCCGCGCGGTGCGACACCGGCTGTCCCGCTCCGGCGGGGGGAAAGCCCCACCGCCGCCCGCGCTGCCGCGGCTCCTGCCGCGGTAAAGATCGTCAGCACGGCCGCTCCTGCCCGTGCTGCCCGTGCTGCCGCTCCTGCCCGTGCTGCCCGTGCTGCCGCTCCTGCCCGTGCTGCCCGTGCTGCCCGTGCTGCCCGTGCTGCCGTTCCTGCCCGTGCTGCCGCTCCTGCCCGTGCTGCCCGTGCTGCCGCTGCCTCCGAGCTGTTGCTCCACCTGCCTCGCTTCGGCGCTGCCCCCGCCGCGGGAAAGAATAGCTCCTGTGCCACGCCGCCGATTCCATGCGATGCCGCCCTGGTATACCACTTCTGTGTGGGAAAGAAATAAAGCAGCTCAAAGAAGCAAGCAAAGAGTCCTTCCTTTTTCCTTCGCCCCAATCCTTCGACGTTGGGTCCACGTTTATCGGCCGTTCCTGGCGGTCCGGGACCCCAGCCAGCGGCCGAACCGCGATCCTGCCTGCCGCCGCAGAGGGTGGGGCGCGGCCACTCCTGGCACGCGTGTCGATCGTCTCTCCCGCGATCAGGACGCAACGTCACCCGATCCTTTCCAAATCAAAGGATTTTCAAAAAACAATTTAAAATTGACTGATTGGGCTGAAATATGGCGCAAAGCAATAAAAGAAAGAAACTTTGACTTAGCGCATGACCGGCTCCTAGCTATGCCAGTGAGGTACGGCAGGCAGAACATAAATTCAAAGTGGGAGCCAATGACACATGACGAGATTAAAGACTTGCACAAAGCTATTAAAGACAGTGGCTTAGGCTCACCGTATTTTAAACACCTGTTAAAAGGCATTTATGGTAATTATGATTTAACACCTTATGATTGTCATTATGTCTTATCCATCATTCTAACGGCTCGCAATATGTCTTGTGGAATTTAAAGTGGAGAAGGCTTCTTAATAGGCTGATAGAAAACTAGGCAGGAGGTGCAAATGCTGCTCTTACAATTGCCCATCTGGCTGGAGATCAGCCTCAAAACAGAGCAGAGGATCAAGCAATTGAGTTACTTAGGGTTGTGCTTGCTGACATTAAAGACGCTGCTGGCAAGGCTATCTTGCAAGTTCAGCTGGCAGGGAGCCCTGAAGGGGTCTACACACAAGGAAGGCAAGGAATGTCTGAGCCATTCACCACCTTCATAGATCGCTTAACACAGGCCATTGAAAGGCAATGTGATGATGATTTAGTCCTTCCACATATGCTTTGTAATCTTGCCTTTGCAAATGCTAATGAAGAATGGAAAAAGATTATTTGTGCCTTGCCTGATATACAGCCAGACCTGCCTCAGATGATTGAAGCTTGTAGTAAAATAGGTAGTTCACAGCATAGAGCTACAATACAAGCAGGCACACTAGGAAAGATACTTGAAAAAGCCTTTGCAGCACAGGCAGAAGTGATAGACCAGAAACTTATAAAAACCCTTGCTGCTCTTAACAGCCCAACAGAATACTTTTAAGGCAGTAATGCAAGCAGAGACTGTTAAAAAGTATGTTGCTGATGTGGAAAGCCTGGACATGTAATAAAAAGCTGCCCAGAGCCCACAGAAAACACAAAACCACTTACTCTGCCCTAAGTGCAGGAAAGGAAGACACTATGCAAGTCAATGCCACTCAAAGTTTGATGTTTCTGGGAAGCCTTTGTTGGGAAACTCAAAAGTGAGCGTACAGCACCACCGCGTGATGACACAAGTAGTGGCAGCCCAACAACCGAAAATTTTGTAAGGGTGAATCAAACTGGAGACTTTGGCCAGATACCATTTGCAAAATTATCAGTAATTTTGCAAGCAACCCCAAGTTGTTGCCCCCAGGGGTACAATGCAAACTGGCAACTTCCAAATTAATACTTTTTACAAGTGAGATTCGTGTTGCAGTTCCCACAGGAGTTACTGGAACACCACAGAAAATACAAGATTTTTCAGTTGGGAAAGATAGAAACTGCTTTCTAGGACTTGTTTATCCAACCATTGTTTCAGCTAACTGTAATGAAGAACTTACAGTCTTAACTCAAGCATATCAACCACCATCAGTAATTCCAGAAAAGACACCAATAGCAACAGCTATTGCTTTACCAGCTAACCTGGCTGGGTAAGTTTGATTAACAAAATGCCAGCAGTCACTACCTGAAAGCTCTGACACGGAGACTGTGTCTTTTGGATAAAGCGCATCAGCCGTGATCAACCACAGATGACCTGCTACTGACACATAATAACCAGACAATTACAATTACAGGCTTGAAGGACACTGGTGCAGACGTCACAGTTATATCTCACATGTTTTGGCCAAGAGATTGGAAGTTAATAACACCTTTGGACTCTCTCACAGGGATTGGGGGAGCCAAAACAGGATTACAGAGTGAGCATATGATTACTGTTACAGGGCTGCCACTGTGACATTTTCTGAAAAATCCCTTTGCCAGGATTTTTCTCCTGAGAAGCCTCAGAAAAGAAATGTAAACAATAATTATCTGCTGCTTTGGAATGTAGCAGGTGCATCTTTGTTGCATGTGAATTGTGTTGACTTCATGACCAATCCCAGTCGAGCTTTGTCAGACTCTCTGGTCTGGCACGAGTTTTTATTATTCATTCCTTTCTAGCTTTCTGATGTATCCTTTCTCTCTATAGTTTAGCATAGTTTTAGCATAGCATTTTAAATATAATATAATATAATATAATATAATATAATATAATATAATATAATATAATATTATAATAAATCAGCCTTCTAAGAAATATGGAGTCAGATTCATCTCTTCTGTCATCCTGGGACCCGCAAACACATCAACAATTGGTGACCTCAAGTGAGTTGCATTGATTACCCCTTCATGGAGTCACAGGAAAAATGGTGAGCACAGAAGTGGGTTCTAGCCTGGAGCTCAAGAACAGAGACCCTGAAGATGGGCAATGTTCACAGCCAAGGCTGAACACAGAAGAATCTCCTGAAGTTTCCCAGACATCATGTCCGGAGACCTTCGCAGAGGAGAATCTATGCTGCGAAGCTGCTGAAGCCAAGAGGACACTGTCACAAGGTTCTGTTAACTCTTCCCTTCCTGAATATACTGCCCTTTGCAAAATGTGGGCTGAAGCTTGGGAAAATGTACCTTCCGAAAAGGAGGTTCCATTCTCTCCTTCAGAGGAGGATTTTATTACCCTCTGGATTGCTTGGGGACTCCAGGACAGAGTTCATACGGTGAAGAGACATTTCTATGAGTTTGTTGTAGTGTGTTTTTTGTTTTATTAGTATGCTTACAGTTTGATTTGTAATTTTGTAGTTTCCTTATGCTGTTCCTTTTGTTCCTGCCCTTTTCCCAGAACTTTCGTCACTCCTCCTTTCATTAATTGCCAGTTTTTCCCTGAGCCTGCCTTCCCTCGAGAAACTTCCCTGTCAGTTTTGTATTTCTCCAAACTCTATTAGTTCACTGAAACTGTTCTCCTCCCTTGAAATTCTTTATTGGTTTATACATTGTGTTCCCTGCCTTGTTTTTTACTCCCAGTTCTCCTGTTTTGTGAAAGATTGTATCCTAGGACACCCTTGGGACCTGCCCCCGTATATGTATATAAGTCATTGTCTGCCCTCAGTTCAAGGTCCTGGGACGTTGAAGAGGGGAAGTTTTACCATCGAATAAAGTTACCCCAGGAACCGTGGTGCTGCTCTCTTGTTAATGCTGCACCGTCACTGGTAGCTGGGATTCAGCGGGGCTCAAAGAGGGGATTTGTCGACTTCCCTGTCACCATCTAGCCGGGACGAGCAACGTGAGTTTTTCAGATGGACAAAGTTCCATGGTTTTTTTACAGACCTGACCTGCTCCCTTGATTTCAAGATCTGGGAGTTCATGGATTCCTACTTTGAGGAGATGTACGAATGGGGTTTTGGATTCCCCTGAATTTATCTGGTGTTTCAAACCCTTTCGTCTGTTTTGAAGCGGAGGGCCGCCTTGATGGGGTTCATCGTCTGGTGCAGGGGGCGGTTTGCCCCCCCCGCCACACCCAGCAGGAGAGAAATCTGTCCAAGGACAGAAACTGCTGGTTTCCAGCCCCTACCCACGGGGCGGGGGGGGAGGGGCGCCATTTCACCCATGTCTGAGGAAAATATTTTTCTGCCTCTCTGGAGCATGCACAAATGGAACCGCTTTGTTCCCCCCTCCTTCCCTCCAGGGGAATGCTGAGCCGGCCCCACCGCCTTCCAGGCCAGCCCCACCAGCTTTGCCGCGTTTGCTGGCCCCGCCCGCGGCCCCACCGCCTCCCGGGCCAGTGGCACCTCCTTGGCCGGCACCGCGGGCAGTGCCGCTCCATCCAGAACCACGGGCACCGTCCCATCCAGCACCACGGGCACCGTCCCATCCAGCACCACGGGCACCGCCCCATCCAGCACCACGGGCGGCGCCGCGGCCAGCCCCATGAGTGGCACCTGTCCCCACGGCTCTGCCCACGGACCCTCCGCCTCCCCCACCGGCCCCCTCAGCTGTTCCGCTGACTGCGCCTGTGCTGCCGCTCCCGGAACCAGAGAAGAAGCAGCTGCCATCCCCCTGCCTGCCATGCCTGCAGTCTCTGCATCCAGCCCGGTGGGAATCGCGCTCCCGCCGGCCCCGCCAGCAATCCCGCTGCCTCCCACGACCTGATCCCAGTTCAAGAGGATGCTGAGAACGGCACGCTGCCCGCAGAACCATCTCCGGAGCCACCCGCGGTCCTGCCACCCCCGGCGGCGGCTGCTGTGGCACCTGTGATCAGCCTGGCCCCCCTCCCCAGAGTTGTTTGGGCTGTCCCAAGGCTGCTCCTGCAGTGGGGACTGGGGCCGGGGAAGGGGACGTCAGCCTGCCTCCCAGGGGAGGTGTGGCTGGACAGCTGATTACAGGCATGGCCCGGATGAATGCTTTCAAACTCAGTGTTTTTCTAGGACACAGCGTTTTTCACGGGCCAATTCGCGTTTGGTCGGGGGCTTCTCCCTAGCCCTAGAGTTTGGAATGCCTGACTTCCCCCACGCGCCCCAGTGGCATCGGGGGGGTGGTTCCCGGAGGTTCTCCCTCCAGGTCCCGAGCCCAGAGAGGGTCAGGGTGATGCCGAGGGGCAGAGAGCGGGAACACTGGCATTTGCATTGCAGGGGTGACAGAAACAGTGGAAAGCGAGCATCGCTTGCTTGTTCTGGGGAATGAAGACCCCCAGATCCGAGGTGATGATCCTCGGGAAAGCTTCTCTTCCCCAACTGCCGGTATGCACAGGTGGTACTGGGGGGAGGAAGCGTTCAGTCACTCCTGCTGCCAGGGCATTGGCAGCATGGTGGTGCTGAGTTGTGAGAGCAAAGAGCCCATCCTGTGGGCCAGGTCTGGGCCATTTGGCTCGTTTCCCTGGGCCAGGGCTTCTGCCCCACCTGCTGCCGGATTTGGGGGCGTTGATTCCCCCACCCGGACCTGGGCCACTGTTTTGTGGGCCAGGTCTGGGTTCCCTGGTCCACCCATGAGGACCAGGGCCTGCCGCAGGGTCCTAAAAGGCCCTCTGCTGCTGTTATTTCAGGAAAAAAAAAAATCCAAACAAATAAACAAAAAAAACCCCAACCAACCAAACAAAAAATTTAAAAAATTAAAATAAAATAATAAAAAGTGGAAAGATCTTAGAAGAATTAATGACATTTTAGAAGACATGAGACCTCTACAACTGGGACTTCCTTCTCTTTAAATGATGTGGAGAGATTGGCCTCTTGTTATCATCAAGCTGAAAGATTGTTTTTTCAATATCCCACTTCATCCAGAAGATGCCCCTGTGCCTTTCCAGTTCCAAGCATCAATAGACAAGAGCCTTTGCCAAGATATCGCTGGGTAGTTCTCCCTCAGGGAATGAAGAACTCACCTACTATTTGCCAATGGTTTGTAGTATGAGCCTTGTCTCCAGCTTGACAGGAGCATCCTCAAGCAATAATTTTACACTATATGGATGATTTGCTTATTGCAGCACCAACGCAAAAGCAGATGGAAGAAGCTCGTGACTGCGCAATCACAGAAGGTCAAAATGCTGGACTAGAAATTTCTACAAAGAGAAAAGAATCCTCACCATTGAAGTATTTAGGATGGAAAATAACAGAACAGTCAATTAGGCCACAAAAAATACAACTTCAGACCAGTGTTAATACTTTGCAAGATTATAGCAACTTTTAAGAGAAATCAATTGGATTAGACCTGTCTTAGGGATTACTAATGATGAACTTGCACCACTTTTTCATTTGTTAAGAGGAGACTGTAACATTAAATCTCCTAGAATTTTTACACCTGAAGCTCAAAAAGCCCTTGAAAAAGTTACTGAAGCTCTTCAACAAAGACAAGCACACCATTGTGTAATATCACAACCCTTTTTTCTTGCATTATTAGGAGAAAAAATGCAGTTGTATGGTCTCATATTTCAATAGGACACTTCTGAAAAAGATCCTTTGCTGATAATAGAGTGGATTTTTTTGCCTTACAGGTCCCTAAAAAAATTTTACAACATTAGAAATGATGGCTCAGATCATAATCAGAGCCAGAGCAAGATTGCTAACTACAGCAGGCCAAGATTTTTTTTTTTTACTTACCTTCTTTGAAAAAGAAATATTTTGATTGAGCTGTACAACATTCAGAAGACTTACAAATTGCATTGCTAGATTATTCAGGTGTTTGTTTAATTTGAATTACGGATTCTGTTTATGTTGCTACTGTGGTTAGAAGAATAGAAGGATCGGTTTAAAAAGTTGTTAATAATGATAACCTGTGTCGTTATCTCACCTGGCTTTACTAAATTTTACAACAGAGAACTAACAAATATTTGATTTCCCATATTGGTGCACATTCTTCACTTCCAGGATTTTTAGCAGAAAGAAATGCAAGAGCAGATAAATTAACAATGGTTGTTGCAAATACTTTACCCAATATTTTTGAACAAGCAAAACTGAGTCATGTCTTTTTTCATCAAAATGCACAAGCACTTATGTGAATGTTTTGTATTCTAAAGATCAAGCAAAAGCTATTATAAATGCTTGCCCTGATCGTAAACTTGTGCAACCTCTCATGTCCACAGGAACTGTCAACCCACAAAGGTTGCAAAGCTTGCAATTATGACATACCAGATATCACCAAATATCCATCTTTTGGGAAATTTAAAAACATTCATGTGTCAGTGGACACTTTTTCCGGTGCAGTTTTTGCCTCCTTACACACAGGAGAAACTGCCAATCATGCTTGTCAACATTTTTTGCAAGCATTTGCTTCCTTAGGTGTACCTCAAGAAATAAAACCAGACAATGGTCCTGCATACACAGCTCAAAAAATCGGTCACATTCTTAAAGGATTGGGGCTTTCGCCACACTTTTGGTATTCCCTATTCTCCCATGGCTCAAGTGAAAGAACACATCACACTTTGAAATGTAACTTGGATAAACAAAAAGGGAGAGTAACGCAGGCAACACCACAGATGCGATTGAATAAACTTTGATGTCTTTAATTTTTTTAACAGCTCTTTTGCAGAAGCAGACCCACTAATTTTTTGGCATTTTTCTAATAGCACACAGGCAAAGTTGAAAGAAAATCCTTTCATTTTAATTAGAAACAGGACAAATTGAGGGTCCATTTCCTTTAATAACCCGGGGCAAAGGGTATGTTTGTGTTTTGACAGGTAGAGGCCCTAAGTGGATTCCAGCAAAGAATGTAAAGCTGTATCATGTGCAAAAACACGCTCACAACCCCACAAGCAAAAAAATAAGCATGCAGACGTGAGTGGAACAGAGACTATGTCTAGCAATGGAGAGTGCATGAACAATGAGGAGCCAGGGAATCTCATCTCATCTACATTGACCAAAGGCCAGAAGAAAAAGAGGGGGAGACCAAAGAAACAGCTACAGGACGATAGTAGGAACATAGCTATTATCCCACAGGGTGATGTGAAAACACAGCTAGTAAGAAAACCACAAGGAAGGCCAAAGGGAAGCAAGAAAGTGACTGTTTTAACTGGGGGAATGTGGAGCTAAATCAAATGTTACTCTTATGTCTTTTTATTTTGTTTGCTTTTAGTAGTGCAAACTTAACCCAAACTTAACCCAAAACAAATGTTTGGGTGACTTTAGCTAATTAATCAGGCTTAGACATCATATGCTTAGCCACTACAACCCCAGAAAATCCATTTTCCACTTGCTTAGTAAGGCTGCCTGTGGACACTTGGCAAATAAAGGAGAAAACTATTTGTGTTTTAAGAGGTAAAAGTGCTGGCAGCATGTGGGATTGGGATCACAACCCTGCAGATGCTTGGAATTATTGGTGAGTCAAGGCAACCCCGAGAATGGGGAGAAATGATGCATCTGACTCATTGATATCAGAAGGCTAATTAATTACTTTATTACACTATACTATTCTATATTATATTACACTATTTTACATTACATCTAAACTGAATCTGCACAAGCACCCAACTCAACTCAACTGCCCAGAATCTCGTGAATGTCGGCCGACAGTCCTGACACACACACATGGATTCAACTGGTCAATGAATCAGAACACTCACACCAGAATCCAATTACCAGTTCCCTTCAGGTAAACAATCTTCCACAATGCATTCCACTTGTTCCAAAACACAGGAGCAGTAAATGAGATTGTTTTTTCTTTCTCTGAGGTTCAGAGAATGTGAATCCCAGAAATATCCTTGGGAAGCTGTGCCTTGCTTTTCTCTGCAAAGAGAAATGTGGCCACATGGCATTATTGGTGAGGAGAACTTTCTTGAACATCCTTAGAGCCTCAGGAGATTGATCTCCTTGGCTCAGTAAAAACGGATTTTTTGCATTAAGTTTAGCTGTACAAGGAAAGAGTCATGGTTGACTAAAGATGTTTCTCCCTATCTCCAAGTGCATAAGAACCAGACTTCTTGGTGATATTATACTTCTCCAGTATAAAGGTCTATTGACACACTGTTACAGCTGCCACTAGGGATGTTTGTTATCTGTGGAGATAGAGCCTGGCCTGCCATTCCATCACACATCACAGGTGGCCCATGTAGCTTAGGGAGACTTACTTTGCTAACACCGAGTATGAAAATGATCACTGACAATAGATGCAGAGGTAAGAGGTTTGTTCATCAATATGAATCAGATTGTAAAGATGATTTTGAACCTTGGACTTTTGGAAAAAGGTTTTCAGCATCTGTACTTTTACCTCAACTTGCCTCTGCAGTAGTGTTAAAGCAAGTAGGCTGTTGGCTAAGTAAACAAACCTGTAGGAATGTGCCCTCTGATGACGGAGTGACCAAATTATTCTTTGTCTGCTATGAAAAGGCAAAAAGCCCAGAAATTTCTCCCCTCAATTTGGTAAAAAGATACCTCATAGGACCTATGGGACTTCACCTCAAACCTGTGGCTTCCCAATTGGACAGAGCCCAAAAGGTCCTGCCTAGGTAAATTACTAGAAAAAGAAGATAAGAAAGGAAATAATCGCTTTTGTGGAGTGTTTTAGCAGGAGCAAGAACCTCTTGCCCCTGGCTCAGTTTTTCTCTGAAAGAGCTTTGTTATTTTGCCTTTTATTAAAACTTTTTCTGTTTCCAACACTACCTTGAAGCTATCCTGCTAATTTTATGCCTTTCGAGGTAGCTAAGCTATCTCAGGTATGATAGGTTCTCTGAGAGCTCATAAGACCTGGCTCAAGAAGAAACTATCACAAACCAATGCTACTTCTCTTGCATTAAGTGGTTTATTAGCAGTTGTCAAAGGTGTAAGACATGCAACTCTGCAAAACAGGGCACTTGATTTTCTCTTATTGGCACATGGTCATGGATGCAAAGATTTTGATGGAATGTGTTGTATGAATCTGTCTGATCATTCAGAATCCATCCATAAAATTGAAAGAAGGTGTATCCAAAATTAGGGTTGATGATAAAACTTGGTTAGATTATCTGTTCAAGAGATGAAGTTTCGCACCTTGGCTGAAACAACTTCTAAAAATAGGCATATATATATATATATATTAATTGACATAGTAGTTGTGCTAATAATGGTGCCTTACTTGCTTCAATGTATGCAGCAGACGTTTGATAAAGCTATTAAGGGAGTATTTGTGGTTCGACAGAAAGGGGGAGATGTGGGAAATGCAAGCACAGAGAGCTCCCAAAGCCTTGAACATAACAAGCTCAGAGATAGATGGATACAGTGTTTGACCTAAGACCTTGGAGAAGGCTTGAAGGTTTAGAAAAAAAAAAGTGAAGCAGACACAGAGTAAGAAGAAAGATTTGTAGTTTAAGCAGAAAAATGTTTTATGCAAGTAGAAATATGCTTCATGTAAGTGAATAAATATGTTAAGCAAGATAGTAAAAAATTTTAAAGTCTAGTAATAGAACTTGTTATAGAGTTAGTAAAAAGTAGAAGATAGAGCAATAAGTTTCTGTAGAGTTATATGATTGGATAAAAAGAGATGCATTGCGGCAAAATAGTATAAAACATAGCAATTAATGATTGTTTTATGAAGATGCTAGTGAGCTTTGTGGAAGTAGCTGATTAAATAAGAAATTTATAAAAGACATTGCAACTAGAATTAAAACAACTTCTGGTGTGATGGTGTGAACAGAAAATTGTTCAAAACCAAACTGGAACAACAAAAGTACATGTCAAAAGAACTGTAGACCTTAACAGAACTTCTTCCCACCACACTTAATAATTCCTCCTCATTTGCATGAGCCAATTACTACACCTTATTCATGACATCATTGAGCTTCATTGCTTCCCAGGCATTGGGAACCTCATTGAGTCCTGCTCTAGAGATGGGCCTGACCTGCTTTTCTGGGAGCAGGGACAGGACATGGGTTAAATTCCCAGCAGAGAACCTGCAGAGCAAGAGGCCGAGCACCTGACTTGCTCCTACTGCAATCTGCTGCCAGCCCTCGTCTTTGGGTCTGTGGAAGCACCAAGAACTGTCCTCCTTAACCCAACCCTCTTGCGCTCTTCACCCTGCACATCAGATCACTGACATCCTGCTCTTCCACATCCATCCTCCCAGATTCCTGGGAACCTTTTGGGATCTTCCTCACCTGCCGTGAGCTGGTTCTTGTCACTGGCTACCTCTTGGAGTCACAACAGAGCCAAGACACCATCCAGGTTATCCTCAGTGGTCCAACTGGAACCTAACACTCTGCTCTGGGGAGCCAGAGTTGTAAGACTTGAGTTTAATGACTTAGCCCTTGAGATCACATGGAAATATAAGCCTTTCCTGGGAAAGGAATCCCATCAGCTGGTTCTGATCCGTCTGCTGCTCAGCTCCTGCTCTTGGTTGTGAAAATAGAAACGGAACTACTTGGCGCTGTTCCCATGTCTCTGAAAGTTGGAAACTGGAAGCTGAAGCGGTGGTTCCAGTTTTCCTTTTGTCGTGGTTTGACACCGGCCAAACACCAAGCACAAAAGTTGTTTGCTTACCCTCTCCTGCTACTGCTGCACAGAGGAGAGGGGGGAAAAAAATGAAGGGCTCATGAATTGAGATAAGGACTGGTAGAAAAAAAAACACTAAGGGTAAAACAGGTTCAAATTTAAAGGTATAAAGTATATTTATTATTAACAGAGTCAGAAGAGGAGAATGAGAAGTAAAAGAAGCCTCTAAACCACATTTTTTCTCCCCCAGCCCCTCCCTCTTTCCCACCGTCAGTGTAAGGAGACGGGGTGTGGGGGTTTTGGCCAGTTTGTCACTTGAGATCGTCTGTTCACTCAGGGAGCAGAGTTTTTTCTCTGCTATGCTGTGAGGTCCCTCCCACAGGCAAACAGTCTTCCCAAAACTGCTGTGGTGTGGGTCACTTATCCTAGGGCGTGCAACTACCTAGTCTTTTAATGTCAGGTAGTTGCAGTTCGTTTGGAGGGGGCTCCCCGGGGAGTCCCCGGAGGGCCCCCTAAGCTGAGGGTTCGCTGGAAGCAGCAGGCAGGCAAGGAAACTCCACACGGCTTCTGAGGGTGCTGATCAGATGAGGGTTTATTGGGGGTCCCACCTCCGGGAGCAACATGGTTTCTGAGGGAGAAGGGGGAGGGAGAGGGAGAGCCTGGGGAGAAAACGGGCCCAGAGGGAGTCTCGTCTCCCTTGCACAGCTTAACAGGAAGATACAAAGTGGGCACGGAATAAGACTTGGGCCAATGGGATTACAGATACATGATACTTCAGGGGAGGGACACAGTGGCTGCCACAGCACTGGCACCATTCAACACCTCTCCTCATGCAGGGCATCGGAAGGGGAAGTCACTGCCCCTGCACTTCTGTCTGCAGTGGTTGGCTGGAGGTGGCCAGGCAGGCAAGGCTCACCACAGGCCACACCAGCAAGGCAGTGCCTCCCCACCATTGGAGAAAACCTGCCCCTGTGTGCTGCTTTGACTTTCTTCTTAAATGTCATCACAGAGACATTACCAACCTCTCTGACTGGGCCAGCAGCATTTCCATCTTCAGAGCCATCAGAGGTTGGCTCTGTCAGAAATGGTGGAAGCTTCTTCTCACAGAAGCTACTTCTGTGGGCCTCTCCTGCTACCAAAAACCACGCTGTGCTATTGTTGGGTAAACCCCAGGGGGGGCTCTTGAGGATGGGTGAAGAGACAGGAATCTCAACTCCATGTTTCAGAAGGCTGGTTTATTATATTATGATATATATTATATTAAAATACTATACTAAAATGATACAAAAAAGGATAGAAAGAAAAGATCCATCAGAAGGTTAGAAAGAACAAGAATAGAATGAATAATAAAATCCTGTGACTCTCACAGAGTCCACACAGCTGGGCCATTGATCATCAAGTAGAAACAATCCACATGAACCAATTGAACAAGCACCTGTTCAGGCACAGTTGCATTCCACAGCAGCAGATAATTATTGTTGACGTTTCTCTCCTGAGGCTCCTCAGGGGAAAAATCCTGGCAATAGGATTTTTCATAAAATATCATAGCAACACTGTGCCACATCAACTCACCTTTTCTTTTGAATATTCCAAAAACTTCACTCAACAAAATGGAAAAGCAGATATAAATTAAAAACTTTATATTTTATTAATATAATGGAACTTCTCACAAAAAAAAAAAAAACCACCCCAAGGAAACAAACCCAAAGCTGGTGCAGCCCCTAAAAGGCAGACTCTTTCCTTGTACATGTGTGAGGGGAAGGGGACAGTGACAGCCCAAAAAGAACAAAAACCCCTCAGGAATCTGAGCGGGATTTCTTCTCCTTCCTACTGATGTCAACTCCTTTTCTTTTCTGCATGGTTGAGTCACTGCTGGTGCTTGTTTCACTTTGGATGATTTTCTCTTCCAAAGGCTTGGAAGCCTGTGATAACCCAAGAAATAAAAGAGTTGTGATTAATTTAAATTTGCAACCATTGGAATGCCCTGTGCTCCACCAAGGTGAGAGCCAACTGTACTCTGGCTCTTACGCAGTGAGCCTTTGTTATTCTGCTCCCACTGCTGGGATTTTTAGGAAGGGGGATGACAGGAGAGCAAGATAATGGCTGAGCAGAGCAGTAGAACACACAGATGAGCCAGGTTGCTCCAGGGCTCTGTGTGTTGTTGCAGGGATGGCTTCACTCTGTGCCCTCCTGACAACCACAGTTAATTTGGAAATACATTCAGAGCTGGAGCAGTGAGCATGGCTCCTGCAGGGAAGATATCCTCGTCCAAGAAAGGGTGTTACCCAAATCAGGTGCAAGAGAGGGAAAGCACCTAGGGAAGGGAGAAGGCCCAAAGGCAACTAACTGATTTTTGGGCAGAGGCTTTGATTTGCTTAAGTGTGATTTTATTTTTATGAGACTCATTGGTGAGGTGACAGAGAGGAAAGGAGGCAGGAAGAGAGGAAGGATGAACTCCATCAGGGAATAGGGAGACCAGTCATGAATGGATGAGCAGGTGGAGAACAGGCACAGGTGTGCATCAGGCACAGGAGAACAGGGAAAAGAGCTGAGGGAGAATAGGGCTACAGGATCCCTGGGAAGTATTTAGCTATCTGTCCCTCCTCCTTGAGCAGCATGGCAGTTATTAGTGAATGAGCACATTTAATTGGAAGGAAAGAATGTAATGAGCTTAAAAAAATATAATGAAATTAATACAGATCCAAAACACAGAGCAGAAGGTGAGGAAGGAAAGAACAAAGCAACTGTGAAAAGGAAACTGAGACAAAAGGACTGTAGACCAAGAGGGAGCTATACCAAGAGAGCTGAGTGTGGTCCTTACCCCCAGCTGCCCTGCGTATTTCTCGGTCCACTCCCTGGCATTGAGCAGGAACAGCTGCTTGTTGTACTTGTACTCTGAGGACTAAATGGGAAGAGCAAGACAAAGACAGAGATGTGATTGAATACATGTCACTGAGAAGCTGGAACCAAGTCTGGCTTTAGGACTCCTAAACCAGACTAAAACTGCAACAAGCATGAAGTGTAAAAATCATTTAGCTTGCTTGAAGAACTTGTGCTGCCATGTGCACTGAAGATAATGGCATGAAGACAA
The DNA here is from genome assembly GCA_013400635.1 of Hypocryptadius cinnamomeus. NCBI lineage: Eukaryota > Metazoa > Chordata > Aves > Passeriformes > Zosteropidae > Hypocryptadius > Hypocryptadius cinnamomeus. Next base: position 28,997 of record VYZP01060046.1, read on the forward strand.
GACCTTGACCATCTCTTCTGGCCTCAGCTGCCTCAGGGAAGCCCAGGGATGCCCCAGCTGATCCAGGTCAGGCCACGCTCCAAGTGTGTCAATTGAGAGTGTGTGAAATAGAAGTTGAGCCAAAGTTCAGCCTCCCACTGCCTCCCCACCTGTGTCCATGGCCAGGAGAGAGGGAGCTCACGTACGATATTGGCCATGAGAGGATCGTCAGGGTTGGGCTCTGCCATCAGCAGCTGGATGGAGGTCAGCAGGGTGGAGATGTTCAGGGAAGGCCTCCATGCACCCTGTAAGGAAACAGGATGAGAGCAGCAGCTTGGAGAAAGAAACCAGCACACAGCAGCCCAGAGACATCTCAGAACCTACAGCACTTCAACACAACCTGCCCACAGTTACCTTGGGACTTCCAGCACCTAATGCCCCATGGAACACACCAGACCCACTCTCAATACAAGGCTCCAAGGAAGCCCAACTTGACAACCAGGGCAGTCGTCACGGTTCCAAGGCTCCCAGAGCTTAAGGAGCATTTGGATAAAGCTCCCAGGCACATGGTGGGACTTTGGGCTTGTCCTGTGCAAATCCAGCTTGTGGCCCTGATAATCCTTCAAATTCAGGAGATTCCATAATTCTATGGGCTGTACCCTGCACATCTCTGCTGTGTTGGGGCAACTCATTTTCAGACATAATGCCTTTTGACTCCAATCTTTAAAGCCTTGGAAACTCATATGGAACAAAAACCATCATGTTCTGGCTCTAAACAAAGAAGATGCCACTCAAAACTTCATTCCCTGCTCCCTGTAAATAAGTCAGGAGCAAACAGACATTCAATCAGGCTTTTACAAGAAGCAGATAAGGAGTTCATTATCCTGCCCAGCTCACTTATCCACACTCAAGTACTGTCTTACCTTTGGTGGTAACTTAAGAACATCCAGGCAAATCCTTCCAGCAGAGTCAATGTTGGGATGGTAGATGGGGGTCAGGAAGCGAATCTTTGGCGGCTCAAACGGGTACCTGAAGGGATAAGTATTAAGAAACAAAAGTTATTGTTATATCTATAGGACCAGTTGTTTTGTCACCCAAGCAATGCCATAATTTCCTCCTCCCAGCCTACATGACACCCTTCCCCATAAATCTTCAGAGGCACTACTCTGCCTTTGCTGCTTCCAGCTGTGTCTAACACTTCCCTGCATAGCCTTCCACAAGGGGAAGAACATAAGAAACTTTGTACTGATGAACAAGCTCTTTCCAGAAAGCTTTGAGACAGTATGATGAGGCAAAAGTCTTATCACTGCACTTTTAGGTTTTTAATCACACATCTTTGATGTTCAATGCAAAGTAAATATCAGCTACTAAAAAACTTGCATTCCTTAAAAAGAGAGTCTTGATTCCTTGTTGAGAGGATAAAGACTCACATGTTAGTATCTACAGCAAATACCTTACATCAGTTTACTCATATTTAAAGCAGGACTACACCAACTACTTAATCAGAGAATCAGCCTGGTTTACATTAGAAGGGACCTTAAAGCACATTTTGCTCCACCCCCTGCCATGTCAGGGACACCCTACACTATCCCAAGATATTCCTGTCCAACCTGGCCTTGGACACTTCCAGGGATGGGGCAGCTACAGCTTCTCTGGGCAACCTGTGCCAGGGCCTCTCCACCCTCACAGGGGAGAACTCCTTCTTAATTAATCTAGCTAGAGTCTATTACCCACTTACCTTTCAGGAACTATGATTTCAAGGTTGAATATTCCTTTCTCATATGGTGTGTCCACACCTCCTAGAATTTCTTTAGAAGCAAGATCAAAATACAAGAATTACATTCAAAATCAGAATTACATAATGGTTTGGGTTGGAAGGGACCTTCAAGACCATCTCATTGTCCAGCAGTCCCCACATACCTCCCACAGTTACAGAGCTGCTCAGGTGACAGAATCACAGAATGTTAAGGGTTGGGAGGGACCTTAAAGACCACCCAGTTCCAGGAACCCCTTCCATTATCCCAGGTTGCTCCAAGCCTCATCTAACCTGGACACTCCCAGGGATGGGAGAGCCACAGCTGCTCTGGGCAACCTGTGTCAGGGCCTCTCTTCCCTCACAGGGGAGAATCCAGAAATAAAAAATGTCATCTTATGTAAGACCAGTTCCACCCCCCAGCAATCAAAACTAAGGGCAGACCAGCCAAGGCACAGGCCAAGCTACGTTTAAAGGAAACTACAATCCCACATAGCCTGTAAAGCCCAAAGCATATACAGACCTAGCAGCAAACTGCAACCCAGCCCTGCCTTTGGGAACCCCCAGAGTACGTACGTGCCCGTAGGTCATCCAGCTGCCCGTTCTGCCAGCAAGTGATGCCTGGAGGTGGCTCCGTAGCCAGGAGTGAGAGCTCCCTTGTCAGCCGTGAAGCTCTCTGCATGGTGCTGGAGCTCCAAGATCAAATTCTATTCCTGACAAACCTGTATTTTTAAAAATAGCACTTTAAATTGAGATTTTTTTCAGCTAAGGACCTGGGTTTTGAGCTGTTACCCTGATGTGATATCAGAGTCACAGAGAGGCTGAGCCAGTTCCTGAAGCTGCTCTTGCACCCAGCTGGGGGAGGGGCATGAGACCCTTTATAATCCATCCCATCCCATCTCCCTCAGTCCTCAGCTGAGTCTAATAAACCCTGGGGTTTAACAAATCCTAATAAACTGGGAGGCCATAACCAGGCTCCAAACCCCTTATGGGACTGTAACATCTGCCCTGGGACCACCTGTGTCCTTTTATGGTTAAGGTACTCACTGCCCTGCTGGGGCCATCCATCAGTGCCCCTTCCTACCCAAAGGCTCCATCTCCCCCTTCCTGTGCAGGGGGAGACCTGAAAGCTGCTTCAGGGGTGGGTCACCCCCCCTGCCACAGCAATGCCCATGACACTCCCAAACGAGGGGTCTGCCCCTCAGTGCCTACGGACAGCGACATAGGCACACCTGCCAGTTCACCCTGAGAAGAACCTGTCTCGATAATCCACCACAGCCCTAACCACTCACCCTGAGGATGGGGGACGGCCCCCGATGCCTAACTGCCCCCGCCGGTGATTAACCTTTCCCTCAAGCACCATTAGCACCCCACAGACTGCCTCGCCCGAGCACCCCTCAGTTTCACAGCACCTCTAGCCTGACTATCCCCACTGAAGAAGCGTTTCACCCTCCTCCATCACCCTAATTAAATACCCCTCAGCCTAATAACCCCCGCACACGGAAAAGAGCTGCACCCCCTTCCCACTCCCCAAGGATGGGAACGGCCACCCACAGCCTCACCCCTCCAAGATCCCCCACACAATCCCTTCGGAACGATCTCCACCCTCTCTACTTCCTAATTCCCGCCTCACTCTAACTAATTAACGCTCCCCCATAATGACCAAGCCCCGGGCTCCCGCCGCACAGACCCGTGAGGCGGCGCGCGGCGGGGGCGGGACTTCCGCTCTCCCCTGGCAACGGGCGGACTCCTGGCGGGCAGCCCCGCCCCCCGGCCCGCCGCTCGGGCGCTGATTGAGCTGTCCTGGCGCTCAGCCCCGCCCCTCACTGGAATTGGGGCGCTGCCATTGAGTGAGCGCTGAGGGCCGGAACCCAAGCCCCGCCCCTTACTAAAGGGGGTGGCCTGAGGTTGAGGTGGGGGGGCGGGAGTAGGGCCGGCGTGGCTGCGGACCCTGCAGGACGCTCCGGGATCCCCGGCTCCAGGGTGCTCCAGCCCTGCACCCTCCCACCTGAACCGCGTTAAAACTCCGCGGACAGCGGGCAGGGCCCCGCTGGGAGCGGTCCTTACGTAACCCACCCGTCCCAGCCGGCGTTGTGTAACCAGCCCCGTGGGGCGAGGAACCGGTGCCGCGCCCGCCGCCACCACAGGCCGTGGGGAAGGAGGTAAAGGCGGGCTCAGGGAGCCCCCCCAGGGAGGAGGTGGGAGTCCAGGCTGGCCTGTTCGCCCCCAGCTGCTGCGGGGCTGGCGCAGGGGCCGCTCCCCCGTGCCTCCTCGCCGCTTTCCCGTCCGTCTGAGGGGCCCTGTCAGGATATCCTGGAGCCTCAGCCCGTCCTCCCTCCGCCCCGTCCCCCATGGGTAGAGACTCTCGGGTGTGGTTCTTGGCCCGTTGCAGGAGAAGCCCCAGCCAAGCCCCTACACTTCGATGTGTTTGGGACTTACTTCCTCCTTTAACTCTATGCCATTTTCTTACATCAAAGCTGTATCCAGCACCGTATTTATCACCTAAAGTATTCAAACAGGGGAAAGAACCTAGAGGTTGGAATCAACAGTAGCCTCAGGTCTGGCTCAGTGTGGAGAGTGGGATTATGGAACCAGATTTATGCAAAAAAATTAATTCTTAGATTCCAATTAAGAATTGTTCTCAAGCCTGTCAAATCAGAATAACTTTAAACAGCTTAATGGTGATAATTATTCCACTTCCCAAGCCCAGACTGTGGTTTGAGAGAGCAGGTGTGAGGCTGCTCTCTCCAGGTGTCTGACACCTGTGTTTATCTGTTTCACTATTCCTTCTGTAACAGCCGAGATATAGTCAAGGAGCATTTGACAATGGAGAGTGTCCCACAGAGGAAATAAAGCTGTTAAAAAATTTCTCTTCCCAGTTCCTTAGGCCTTGGTCTGTCTCTGCCCCATCTGGCTCTGCCAGCTCCAAGGGCTAGCGGGACCAGAGAGGAGCTGCCTGCAATCTTCCTCCTTCACTCTTGGGAATTACACAAAAGCTTGAGTGGCTTAGACCATCTTTGATGCAGAATCCACATCAGTGCAGATATTTATGGTATTTAGTGGTGTTTAAAACTGGGCATCTCATTTCTGGATGCCTGTAGGAACAGGAGCAGCACAGTGGGTTTTGGGTAGTGCCACTGACAGCCTTTGCATCCCTCCAGCACATTCCTGCCTGTGGAGAGAAATGCTCAGCAGCAGGAGAGCTGGGATCAGTGACTGTGTGACCTCCTCTTTTTGGGGTGACATGTTGTAAAGACCCTGGAGCATCAGCTGTGCAACCCTCAAGGTAAGGCCTGGATTTCCCTGCTTTCTGTCTTGGTGTACCTGTCCCAAAGTGCAGGGAGAGTCCTGTGTGAGGTGTATTTTTTGCCTGCCTGCTTGATTTTTGGGGAACAGATGTGATCTGGATGTGGCAGGGAGTCTGCCCAGCCTTGCTGGGTGGACAGACTCGAGCCACTTGTTCGTGGAGAGGTGGAAGAGTAACAGTGGATAAATCCCACCATGATGTCAATGACAGACAGCACCTGCTCTGCCTTCTCCAACATCCCAGAGCATCTTTCCTTTCCTTGTGACATGACAGGAATGTCCAAGAGCTCAGTTTCTTTCTGACACCACCCATGGCCTGCACAAGTGATCCTCCTTCCCACCCAGTAGAGGATCCCAGCTCCTCGCCCAGCTTTGACACCTCTTTGGCTCTAGGCTCCCACCCTGCGCAGTGAGCTTCACCCCCTTTTAATGGAGTCCCTGCTCCTCCCAGCCTGTTTTAATGAAATCCTTGTCCCCCCAGCTCTGATTCTCCCAGTCTGCTTTAGTGGCATCCCCAGAGCTGCTGTTAACCCAGACCCTACAGCCCACCCAGGCCTTGGCCTGGGGCCCGCCTGCCCTGTGCCCAGTCCCTGTTGTGGTGTGGTCCTGCTCCCCACTGCTCCTGCAGGGATGCCATCACTGAAGGGATGGGATGGGTCCCACCTAGAAATATATCTTGGGGCCATCCCATGGGCTGTGTGGTGCACTGGGCTCAGAGCAGTCCCAGGTGTGTGAGATGAAGGGGCATGGGGGTAAGTGTGATCCCACAGACATCAGGGGACTGCAGGGCCCTGGATTTGGAGTGACCCTGCAGACTATGTGGGGCCACAGGCCTTGAGACAGCTCCAAAGGCTGTAAGGCTGTAGGAGCCTTGGAGCCCTTGACTGGGGCAGTTCCTCAGTGAGCCTAGCTGGTGCATAGGACACAGGGCACTCTTCCAGCACACTTTGCGTGGTTTAGTACCCAAAAATGCCCTCTGGGTGCTCCCCTGAGCAGCAAGAGTCACCTTGTTTTTCCAGTTCTCCCAGGAAGTGGGTGCAGGGCAGAGCACGCCACACAGCCCAGCCCTGCATTGGGCTGCACCCCGTGCTCCTGAGTTTGGGGCCTTACTGGGAGCTTGTAACAAAGTAGGCCTGTCTGGGTGCTGCTGGTGCCTGTGTTTGGGAACGGAGTAAATCAGATTTATGGAAAAGCTGCTGGGTGTGGGTTGAGCAGGGACAAAGACTGAGCTGCCTGGTGCAGCCATTGTGAGGGGGTGAGTGCAGCTGTTTGGCTGGAAGAGCTGAGCTGGATTAGGGGTTGTTGTTTGGTTCTTTGCTGATCTTTAATCTCTTCTCCTCTGGGGGTAAGGCTGGAAATTAGCAGCAGGTGGGGACCCACCTGGGAGGTGGGCGTTGAACTTCCACAATTTTACATGGAAAAGTGAGTTTAGGAGGTGCTGCTGGGCTTGGTGCAGGCACGAGGTGGCAGCTGGGCTCCTCCTTTGCTTCCCAGCATCTGCTGGGTCCATTGTCCTGAACAGGGCAGCCAGTGGTTGGGAGCTGCTTCCTAAACTGTATCCCGAGACACTTTAGCCTAAGACTCAAGGTCAGCACTCCTGCTAACCCTCTGAACTCAGCTGAAGTGGTTCAAAGGGGAATAAATGTATGAATCAAGAATAGTTTTGTGTCATTATCACACCCAGCTCTGTTCTGGAGGCAGGCTGGGAGAGCTGGGGATGTCCAGCCTGGAAAAGAAAAGGGGAGACCTCAGAGCCCCTTCCAGTGCCTAAAGAGGCTTCAAGAGAACTAGAGAGGGACTTTGGACAAGGGTGTAGAGGAACAAGACAAGGGGGAATGGCTTCCCACTGCTGGAGGGCAGGGTGAGATGGGATATTGGAAGAAATTCTTCCCTGTGAGGGTGGTGAGGCTCTGGCCCAGGTTGCCCAGAGAAGCTGTGGCTGCCCCATGCCTGGAAGTTTCCAGGGCCAGGTTGGATGGGGCTTGGAGCAACCTGGGACAAAAGAGGTGTCCCTGCCCATGGCAGGAGGTGGAACGGGATGGGCTTTAATGCCCCTTCCAACCCAAACCAGTCTGGGATTCTGTGAAATCCATAAGTTCAGGTGTCTCCTACTAAAATCGCCTGACAGAGGGAATATTGTACCAGGTCTCTGATGAGCTGATTGCTCTTGTGGACCTCCTTGAAATCAGCTGATGACTTCCAGAGGGTTTGCTGACAGCCATATCTGTAGGGTTGAAAAGTGTGCACTAAATGGAGCTCTGGCAGCTCCATCCTTCTGGTGAGTTTTGATTCCTTCCTTCTGGTGAGTGTTATTGGGATGTAATTTCATAGAGGGATTTAATTTAAGGATTTGGTTGACTCATTTGGGGCGGAGCTCCACTCTGTGGAGCTGGGTGGTGATCCTGCTGCTGAATGGTGGGGCCAGAGGAGAGGTTTGGTTTTGTTCCTGCGTTTCTCCCTCATGAAAACTTATCAAAGCAAGAAGTTTGTGGTAAAAACTGCAGAGGAATTTTTTTGAGCTCTGTTTCTAATTGTTAATTGACCTTGTTCTGTATAGGGATTTGCTATCCTGAAAGCCAAGGGTTGCCTTCCTCCTGTAGCCAGGATGCTGCATCGCACCATTCACCTTTTCCGGAAGGAGCTCCGGCTCCACGACAACCCAGTGCTGCTGGCTGCCCTGGAGTCCTCAGAGGCCCTGTACCCCGTGTACATCCTGGACAGAGCATTCCTGACCTCCTCCATGCACATCGGGGCCCTGCGCTGGAATTTCCTGCTCCAGTCCCTTGAGGATCTCCACAAAAACTTGGGCCAGCTGGGCTCCTGCTTGCTGGTTATTCAAGGGGAGTATGAGATTGTTCTTAGGGATCACATCCAGAAGTGGAATATCACGCAAGTGACGCTGGATGCAGAGATGGAACCGTTTTACAAGGAGATGGAGGCCAACATCCAGCGCCTGGGGGCAGAGCTGGGCTTTCAGGTGCTCTCCCTGGTGAGCCACAGCCTGTACAATACTCAGCGGTACGTGACTGCCCCAAACCCACAAGCGTCTCCAGGGAGGTCATTTTAGAAGAGAAAAGGCAAAGTGTCTTGGTTTTTCCTTTGGAGGAAATTGAACTGTCTGAGGTGAACGTGGTGCTGTTTGCTGGGAGAAGGTTGTGTGTTGCTCTCTTGGAAGAAACAGAAGAGATTGTGCACAGGTTTTAGGATTTCAGCCCAAACAGCTGCTTAACTTTTTCCTTTTGGGCAGTTTAATTCACCTAAAAACTTACTCTTTTAAACAGAGTGGAAGAAATTATCTAACACCTTTAGTAGGACTTGTAAAAGTTCTATTAAATATGGTAAAGAGTTTTTGGTGTCAGATTTTTTTGAAATCTTTCAAGTCAACTTTCACTGGTGTCTGAATACACTTGGATCCAAGCTGTTACTCAGTGTTGAATGACCGAAGATATTGAAATTAATAAGAAGGAAAGCAGTAATAACTAAACCAGCTCTAATGCTCCAATTTTGCAAAACCCCTAAATTATGTAAATGAATGGATGTGTGTAACTTGCTATCTTGAATTCAAGCTGTTCTAAAGAGGTGATTGCTCAGAGAGGACAGTTTTTTACTGCCCTGAACCTGTTTTTTGTGACACCAGAGGTGTCCCATGTCCTGCCCTGTATCTCCTGGCTGTGTGTGGCTGTGCAGGTGAAGCCATGGCTGGAATTCTGATCCCAGTTTTGTTGTCTTAGGTCCTGAGAAACTGCTCTTGGAATAGATGTACTTTCACCCAGGGGAGTTCCACTTGTAAAATCTGTAATTTCTACATTCAGTTGCACTAATGGAGTTGTTATAGCCTGTGATGTCACCTTCCTGTCCACTGACATTTCCAGCTTCTTCCTTGGTTTCTGTTATGTGAGAAAGAGATCTTGTTTGTTTTTTTGTTTTTGTTTTTTTTAAGGATTTTGGACCTAAATGGTGGGAGTCCCCCATTAACTTACAAGAGGTTCCTTCACATTCTGTCTCTACTTGGTGACCCTGAGGTGCCTGTCCGAAACCTCACAGCTGAAGACTTCCAGTAAGTACCAGCCTGTGAGTGGGAATTGCTGGTCCTCTTTCTCTGCCCAAAAGAAGAGCCAGGCCCAAATGATAATGATGCATTTTAGATGTTTTCTTGTTTTATTTCTGTGCATGGAGGGTTATTGATTCTATATACAGGGGATGTGGCTGTTTTTGGGAGGGGAAGGCAGATGGCGGAATGGTCTGATACTCATCTCTTTTGATATTTGTGCAGATTTCTCACCATGTGGGACACCTCACAAAATAATGGTTGGATTCAATGACTTAAAGGTTTTTTCCAGCCTTAATGATTCTGTGATTCCATAAAAGTCTTAAGCTTTTGCAAGGCACTTTGTCTTGGTTTGAAAAGACAGGTGTCTGCTAAAGAAGGCAGGAGCCTCCCTTGAAATGGAAAATGTAAACCCCCTCCCTCCAAATTATTATAATTTTGAAATTAAGGGGATCTCAGGCAAAGATATGGGAATAGGAATATAAGTTCTTTACTAGGAACATTAAAAATAAAAATGCAACAGTACAAAAAAATAAAAAACCCAACACACTGACAGAGTCAGAATAGGAACTGACACGCTGTGTGTCAGGGTGCTGGTAGCAGTCCCATTAAATGGTGGCTGCAGCCCTCCTGCAGTGCCAGTGCTCTTGTGGAGCAGGGATCCTGGAAGAGGGTGGAGTTTTCCTCTGAAGCTCCAGGGGTGCTGTAGATGGTCCTGGTCTCCCTCTGGGAATGCAGGGGAGAAGAAAGCTGCTCCTCTGGGAGTGCAGTGAGAAAAGGCTGCTGTGGTGTTCCCAGTGTCAGATTCTATCCAGGTAGGAATGCTTGGCTCCTCCCCTGGGCAGGGCATCTCCCAGTGGGAGATGGAATTTGATCAGTCATGCAGCGACACTCAATGGCCTGTTAACAGAAGATATCTCCCCAGAGGGAGGGTGTGAAGATATAAAGAAAACTGCCCCACCTGGTTTTAACAGGTGGCCCAATGAACAGAAGATAACTGCCCCACCTCTAACAGATGGCAATAGAACACACAGCCCTAGCCACATCTTGTAACCTAAGACAGACCTTGAGAAAAGCTTTTAAGAGATGTCAAACTCCTGCAGAGGAAAGCCTGGTGAATTGACTCAAAGGCATGCTCTGCATTCCTCTCAAGATTTTGGACAGGAATTGGATGAACTACAATAGTTTGTTTTATGCAGGAAGTTTGATAGAATGATCCTACTGTTCCCTCCTGGCTTTAAATCTCTGCTCCCCTCTGCTGTATGGGAAAGAGACTGAGCCCTTCTCTCCCAGGACTTGAGAAGAAGCTCAGAGTCAAAAGATGTCTTGTGTTTAGCTCTCTATGAGGAGCGGTCAGTGATTCAAAGGGAGGTAAGACTGGAGCAGGAGAGAGCTGGAATGGGACTGCAGGTACTTGGAATTCAATATCAGGTTCTTCCTGCATGGCCCCAGCTCAGTGCCACCAACCCACACTTGGATCTTCCCATCTTGAGAGGGTCCTGTTACTTCCTGAATGTTGTCCTCAGACAGTCTGATGACAAGACTTATGTAAGTACTGAGATATACAAGTTCCTGTATTTTTTTTTCTAGCACTGTTTTTTTTCCTTTCTTGCCTGATTTGTTTGGACTTTTAAAATTAATGCTGATGAGAGATAAGTGGTTCACATGCTTCCCAGCAGGCCTGAGCTATGTCAGTGCTCTGAGAGCTGCACTGACCCCACCTCTGTAGGTGTCTGCAGCAGGGCTGAGCTCAGGTTTGTCCAGGTAAGTACAAAGATTTGTTGATGTCTGAGTTAATTCACGGGTTGTGAGATGTCTCTGTGTCACCAGCACTTCCTTGGGCCTCTTCATCTGTGTTTTACTGGGGGGAGGAAAAGCCAAACTGATGCTCTTCCAGCCATATGGGGGGCAGAGGCCTTGGGAAGCCTCAGCAGCTGAGGCTGAGGAGATGTGGGGGTGCTGCTGAGGGGTGTGGGCTTGGGGGCCCCAGCTTGGTTAGGAACGAGTAGCTGGGGTGGCCCAGGAAGCTGATCTGCCTCCTTCCCCATAGAACTGAAAGGGAGAAGGTTTAGATTAGATGTTGGGAAGAAATTCTTCAGTGGTGAGGCCCAGGCACAGGTTGCCCAGAGCAGCTGTGGCTGCCCCATCCCTGAATGTGTCCAAGGCCAGGTTGGCTGAGGCTTGGACCAACCTGGGCTAGTGGAAGGTGTTCCCTGCCTGTGGCAGGGGTGGAACTGGATGAGCTTTAATGTCCCTTCCAACCCAAACCAGTCTGGGATTCTGTGACTCCAGAGTGACCTCTCCTCAGAGGCACAGGAGCTGGAGTGGCATTTGGAGGCAGCACCATAATTGTATTCAGGGTCTGAGGAGGCTCTTGGTTCCCTCCTAGGGATGGATGTGACAGCTGGGAGGAACTGGAGAGGAGCTGCCTCTGAGCCTTGTGTAGGGCATGTGAACTAAAAGGGGTCTGAGCTGGGGGTGCAACTGACTGCTCTTAGCACTGTAACTTGGTGGGACTGTTCCTCTTCCCCAGTTCAGGCTAGAATTCCCTGGAGCAATTGCAGGATGAACTCTTCTCCCCCAGGAGAGTACAGCCTGGGATTTCTTGCTGTGCTTTCATTCTCTGTGCTCTGGTTGGACTGTGATAGATGATACTTAGTATGTGCACGGACAGGGACTGCCTCTTTCTCCTGGCTCCTGTTGCTCCTTTCAAAGAGTTTTCTCTCTCACCTCAGGAGATGTAGGGCCCCTGACCCAGGCCTGGCTGAGTGTTACAGGGTACCTCTCCCTGTGGATTTGCAGATTTCCCCAGAGAGCCTTTCCCCTTGGAGAGGAGGGGAGACTGAAGGGCTGCAGCGCCTGGAGCAACACTTGACTGACCAGGTCAGCCCTGATGGAACATAGGGGATGGTGGTGGCTCCAGATGGGCTGAGATCAGTGCCCAAGATCAGTGCCCAGCTTGGCTTGGAGGAGGGTGGCAGCTTGGGCTTGGGTTTTCTTCTCCTTGATTTCTGGGAAGTGGGAGTGTTTTCCAGGCATGACATCAAACAAGCCCCTGTGATAATGAAGCCAGTTCCAAGAGCTTTCCTCTGTTTATTACTGGCCATGTGTTGTCTTGTGCTGCCTAAACCCAGATTTCTGTTTTCATTTCAGGGCTGGGTGGCAAGTTTTACTAAACCAAGGACAATCCCAAACTCGCTGCTTCCGAGCACCACAGGCCTGAGCCCATATTTCAGTATGGGCTGTCTGTCAGTTCGTACATTTTTTTATAGGTTGTCAAACATTTATGCTCAGGTAAGCAAATAATTGGTCCTAAGTAAGCAAATCCAAAACTGTGACATGTGTGGCATGGGAGGCAGGATTTAACACTCGGATCGTCGTGGTAGAGACTTGGTGTATCAAAAAATGCTGCTTTGTTAATGTTTTCTCACAATGTCCCATGAAATCTGTGGAGTGGCTTCATGTTGTGTGAAACACCTGTGAACGTCTGCAGGTCTCCCCAATTAAGTTTTAGAAACAGGATATTCATATTCTCAATTCATATTTTCATCAGGAACTCCAGTGACAGGGCAAGAGGGAATGGTTTCAAACTGAAAGAG
>VYZP01060049.1:0-12461 GCA_013400635.1 Hypocryptadius cinnamomeus
CAGTCGTTCTGCAGAAGTCTATGCATTCAGAGTGTCACCTTCTGCAACACACAAAGATGCCAGTGTTGGCTCTGCCACCAGCCAAAGAGCACATGAGGAATACTGCAGGCCTGCCAAATTTTTTTAAGTCTTTAGGATGCATTGTGCCCCACGCAAGAACAATAGAAAAATAAACCTTTCTTCTTGATCCCTAGCTGAGTAATCATTTCTAGTATTCAAGACAAAGCAGTTATGTGCATGCAAACAGAATGGATGATGACATTTTAACTTCCCACGATCTCATCCACAGAGTCATTTCTTAGGGAACAGTCCCTTACACTAAACACTAAAAAAACCCCTGTCCTGTACTGTGACAAGTCATTAACTGCAGAATAATAAACCCTGTGAACAGCCACAGCCCAGACATTACCCAAAGCTTCCACTCCCACAAAGCAGAAAAACACACATGAAATTCACAACCTTGAAGTAGCCAAGAAATACAGAAACACAAAGGATGTGTGATTTTCACTAAACGCATATATTGAAGCACAAAAAAATAACTATGCCCTTCAGGCCATAGGTTATATGCATTCATACATGTACACACATGCACATACAGCTTCAATCACAGCCATTGTCTTACACCATCCATCCCAAAGATGGTACACAAAGACACTTACACAGGACCCCCTACAACCTCAGCAGGTTTGTAATATTACAAAAGTTACAGATGCCCTGAAGAAGCCTTACCAAATAATGAGAAGCCTGTACAGTTACCTGTAGTTCAAAGGAAGTTCTTAAGCATGCTTTTAATTAAGGGCAACAATTTACTCCTGACACAATCATTTTTTTGCCCAGGATCCCCCAAAGTGATATGAAACCACAATTTGAATAATCATCCACATCTATTTAGCGGTACTTATTTCCTAGAGCTGCAGTTTCAGCTTCACATTTTAAAATTCAGGTCACTATGTCTGCAATTTTCACGTGAAGTTGAGTTGAGGATTTAAACACCTAATCTACTTGAAAACCTGCAAATAGAGTTATTCATTCAGGTTCAAATTGCGGTATGTTCTTGGGAGAAAAACCAGCAAAGTCAATCTGATATGCAAAACATGGAGAAGAGGAAGAGCCACACGGCATGGAACTTTAAGGCACACCTATTTCGCAGAAAAGTCACTCAATTTGCCAATTGCAAAAACATTTAAAGTTCTACAGCAAACTAAAAGGATACAGTCTTTTAGCCAAAATAATAACCACAAAATAAGTTACTGGAGAGTAAGCAAGTGTATTTATTAAAGCTTGGATTGGAAGGGACCTTAAAGATCATTCCAACCCCAGCCATGGGCAGGGACACCTTTCACTAGATCAGGTTGCTCAAAGCCCCGTCCAGCCCAGCCTTGAACACTTCCAGGGATAGGACATCCACAACCTCCCTGGACAACTTGTTCCAGTGTATCACCATCCTCACAGCAAAGTGTTTCTGACTGTTTATACACAACCTTTTCTTTTTCCTGAGTATAGCTACAATCAAAGCATTTTATTGAAGAAAATAAGTCAGAAAACAATGACAGTGGGAAAACTTCATGCACAATGTTAGCAAAAGAACCAAGCAAAAAAAATTATCAAAGGCCCAAGCATATCCATGTTGCCCGTAAATGACAGCATACATAATAAAAAGAGATTAGCCCTCACAGTTCAAAAAATAACACTGCCAGTAGTAAGGTTACCTTTTAGATTAGACATTGCAGATGGATGTTTTAAAATATATTTCAATGTAGCTGTTTAATTTGCGTAACAAAAAAGCCCACACCAGACTTCAAAGCTCACATGTATCATCAAAAATCAAGAATTCTAATTACTAATGGATACATCTGGCAAAAGAAATAAGTAGGCACATGGTCTAAATCCTTTGAATAGTAGTCCCCCAACTGGTAGACCATTTACAAGGCACTTAACAATACTATCATTATGCTGCATCCCCATGAAGCCATCAAGATGAAACAAACTTTATTTCTGTAGGCTTAACACTGTCACATGATGAACAGAGATATCAGTGTTTAGTGGGGGGCTGGGAGTGGGGGTTCCTTGACAAACATTCTGCGATAAGGCTTGTCTCAGAAGTTAAGAAAATACTACTTTAGCTCTTTTCAACTCCAAATTAGATTAGTACTCTTCACAGTAAGAAATCTGCCTCTTCATTCATATAAGTAACAGGATTTTAAACCAAAACCAGAGTGATTAGATACTGAAATATTATAAATCAAACTTCAACATTTTTGCTTTGTAGCCATAACTAACCTTTTCATTCTTCTTTTCTGTGTCCACAGGCTGCTTTATATTGTCTTTATGGACAGTTTGTATTACTTCATCTTCAGATACCCCAAGGAAAGACCGTCCATTAGGCTGTGTAAACAATGAGCATAAATAATAAAAAAATTAGAGAAAGCAGATGAAGCAAAGCTCAAATTACACTATTATTGAAATGCAATTGTTGATGGAAAAATGCTTGTAAGATTATTGAATAGATCAGACCAAATTGTGGATTGTTGTTCAAAGGATCTACTGCAATTCTGTCTTTACCAAACACAGAAATGAAAAAGGAAAGAGAACAGGTCTTCTCATTTCATCTCACTCCTATTCAATCCAGAAATTTCATAACAAAAGGTAAATTTTGGAAATTTACCAGCTTTTAGAATTACCTATAGCTGTTCTGAAAACTGATTCAGAACAGCTACAGTTGTACGTGCCATAAATATCCAATTAAATTAACACAATTACCACTTTGTAGCAGTTCAGCAAGAGGACTAATTTTTAAAAATAATTTTTACATTAACCAAACTGCTGCAATTTCTCTCTATACATATCCCTCCCAGCTCACTTCCTTCACAAATTAAACTTCATAGTAGAACAGAAATTAGAAATCAAACATGAAGCATGACTAAGCAAGGTAGCCCATTGTTCTTTTCAGACAGACTTGATTACAGGTGATTACATTAGTCTACCATTTCCCCCTCACACAATTAAGGAAAGAAAATTAGCATGAATTATTCAACATACAAAATTAGAACTCTGGACAATCATTAAATGAGTCTTTACATTACTTTTGACATCAAAGGCATACACCTTAGCCTACATATTCCCCATACAGAAATGTAGTAATTTAGAAATCATTTACTTCTAACAAAAGGCTACGACTGAAGTTACTCTGCTTAATTGCAAAAAAGATGAAAATATTATACTACAGTCAGCCATTAATTTCACTGCATGGAAAACTATTGCTAAGAACAGCAATGATAGAGTCCACACAAATGTCACCGGTTCATGTTCAGAATGACTCAGATAAACAAATTACTGAAAACTAAATAAGCATAAATAGCTACTTCAAAGCTGCTTTAATTCCTGCAATTCTTTCAAAATAAATTTCAAGCTCAATTACCTTTAGTTTTTTTTTTTGCTATTAAAAACCCAAAAGCTATTATAACTCTGCATCACACAAACCTAATTGTTTCCAAGTAAAACAAAAGCCGTATCACAACTTAGTGCAGCCTATTCCTTCAAATATCAGATGTGATCCTCAATTTAACTGTTACAGGCATTTAAGTCTTGCCACATTGTATTATCCTTACAAACCACCCTCGGCACGATTTCACTAGTGCATAACATAGTATTGCTTACTGTAGTTAGCAAGCATGCCAACTTCTTCAAAGTAACTATAAATAGAAATTGAAAGATCAGGTCACCTAACCCCTCTTCTCCTTCAACAACCAGCTTTAAACTAGACTTCTCATATCTAATACACAGCACATTTCCCTCAGCATTCTGAAAACAAAGTATATTTTACAAGTCTGGTCTAGGAACTCTCTCGAAAAGTTCTTCTCAACAAAGTCCACCTTACTGATATATTCCACAGGGATACCAAAGAACTGATATTCAATCTTGAAAATAACTCATTGCCAAAACTCAGTTCTTGTGCCTCTCTATTTTCACCAGGGACTGTTTAGAAGTAAAGTTAGAGAACAGATTTGATGCATCTAGTACTGGATGTGTATCACAAAAGTTTACAGCCAACTAACTTTTAAAATTCTGTACCCTGCTTCTTAGCTATTACATATATTCCTTAAATTGAAAACTAATTTCTTAATCCCTCCCAACTATTCAATAAATAGAAGTTTTAATCTTTAATTTAAAAAAAAACTTCAGCTTTTTCTCTGAACTAATAAACTAATTCATGTCCATTAAAAACCCTCTGGAAAAATTCATCCACATGACTGTTCAAAATGCTGTCTGATCATCTGATCATGCAAACAACAACCTTTAGAAATACGTTAGAAAACTTGGACTTCGATACATTCGGGAGAAATACATCCCTTAATTGTAATACCCTCCTTTTCAGTGGAAGCTTTCCACATTTATTTTCTTCCCATAGATGAATCATAGAATTGTAACCAAAACCCATGTGACCATTTTTGGATATACCAAAGAAAGCAACAGAAGCAAGAAGGAAGAAAGTTCTTCTACAGTATTCAGAAATGTTTAATTTTAAGAAGATAAGCACAGCCCAAAGTTTAAAACTTTATGGGTAATAAATTAAACATCCACTGACAAAATTAATTAACTCAAAATTGTGCAATTTATTATTTGCCATCTTTTCTACCCTCATCTTAAAGCTGCCAGGGAAGATGCACCAAGGCAGAAGTAATGCTGTCAGTAACAGTATTGATTATTGAATGCTTTTCTTGCTTGAGGACCTTAAAATTCCAATACTTAAATAAACCTTTTTCCACACACATTCATATGAGGATTTAAGACATACCAAATGTAAAAAAGGTTTTGCTTAGACTGTCAAAACAAAAAGTACTCTTTAAACATGGTAGTGCAAAGGACAACTCAGTTTCATGCTTCAAACAGTATTAATGAAATTGCTATCACCTCAATCTTACAACACTGCATTAGCCAAAGTCCTCAGTGACGCATTATAAAGATATCCCTTCTTAGAATATCTTGGCCAATGAAAGAATCTGTTTACCAATGTTTCCTGCAAGCTTCTCTTCACAAAGAAACCAAGCAATTTTCTCTATGAGGCCCAAAGAATCCTACAGCCCTATGGTTGCCATTTGACCACCAACATAAACACAAACCAACACATGAGTATCAGCTGAAAGTATAAAGCCTTTACACAATCTAAGTCCACATAAGCAATAAACAGCCACAGCCCAGAAAGTTCTTTCAAGCAGACCAAATATGAAACTTCCTCAAATGAATGCAAATACTTTTCCTAGAGTGTGTAGCATTTATTCTCCAGGTGCATGACAAACAATAGGAAGTACAAAGTTAATTTGGTATTTTCCATCTACAAATAGATGGTGTGAATGGCTTCCTAAAGTGGTAGCAGAGCACAGAAGATGGCTACTCTCAAGTTTCTGTGGTGTTTCGCAGATTGCACAGAAACCATGCAAGAACAGCTTCACTTTTTTCTGCTGAAGTAGGAGAGAGAGGCACAGTAATTATTCAGAAGGGGAAGGAATCAAAATCAAATATTAAGTTTTAGGGACCGAAAAAAAAAAATTCTTAATGAGGCCAAAGACCTCTGCCTCTTCCAGGAGCTAAAGTAAAAATGAAAAAAGAAAAAAGCAGCTTCAGGTTTACTGCACAGAATCTGATGTAAAGACACCGTGACACCTTGCTGCAAGCAGCCTGAAAGCAAGAACTGGCTCTGTAAACTTTAATGTTAATGAATGCTAAACAGTTTCAGTTCCATTTTTTTCTCAGCCTGTTCACAGCAAGTAAATAAACAGAATCTCATAGGTACTACTGTACTCAGTCAACGCAGTGTTATTCAAAGAAACCTATTTTACTAAGAACATGAGGTAAGTTGTACCCTAGTTACTTACTTACAGGTACTGAATAAAGCCACATGCAAGGAAAAAAGCAATTAATACTCTTCCTCAGAAAAGCTGCAGTGAAGAACACTTTTCATCCTGACTGATGAGTGTTACACATCACCTGCCATACAGTGAGCTCAGGAATTCTGTATCAAAGTAACCCTACAGATTTTAATTAGACATCTGTAGTGTGCTCTTAAAGCCACAGAGCAGTTGCTCTAAGCTTTCTGAAACTCCCGCAGTGGAAATCTAGACCCTGGCACAGCAAGCCCTGTAGTAAATCTACTGGTAATAGGCTTACTCTTTTCCCCTCCCAGCCCTCAGTACTAGCATCACAGCACACAAACCACACGATGAAAATCACCAGGCAGCAATCTGTAAGAATTTTTGTTGCATCTTTAAGTTTCCAATGTTATTTTGAGAATTTTTCACATGCAAGTCAAAAAACACTGGGACATGCTAACAATGGTCTCTCTAAACTTATCTTGGAAAATGAGCACAAGGCAGGCCTATTAAAC
Organism: Hypocryptadius cinnamomeus; assembly: GCA_013400635.1. Lineage (NCBI taxonomy): Eukaryota > Metazoa > Chordata > Aves > Passeriformes > Zosteropidae > Hypocryptadius > Hypocryptadius cinnamomeus. The sequence goes on from VYZP01060049.1 coordinate 6,383, forward strand.
TTTGTCACTGGTATAAACTTATTTGCACTACAGTTAATGATTCAGTTTGTGCATTTCCTTTTGGAAGAAGGTAGGATTTTTTCCATCTCACCATGGAAATAACGAATACAAAGTACTATAAAAATAACTTAAAAAATCTTAATGATACAGAATGACAGCTTAAAAACTACTTTGCTCTTTTGATTACAAAAAGATTTGCCCCTACATTGCCTTAACTTTATTCTATGCCTATGTAAACCAAGCTCAATAGAGTACAATTACTTACATTCATGAAAAAATGTAAGTTATTTTTTATATAAAATTACTAAAGTTTGTTTTTATGAAGCTGTATACTACAAAGCATTGTCAAGTCAAGAGTGATATCTACCTATTCAGTCAACCTTCTGTGGAGGCATTTTTTAATGTCTTCAGCAATGACTTGCAAGAGTTTATGATTTGTTTTCGTACTGGAGTTTCAACTAAATAAATGAAGCAAAATCGATTTAATTTCTAGGATTAGTCTTTGTTGTCAAGAAAGCATAACACTTTTTGACATTGAAGTATCTGCTTCTCAAGATGGCAAAAAAAATTACATCTTGAGCATGCCTTCTCCAAAATGGAGAACCTAGCTACACTGGAAAGATTCTGAATCATGTTTCCTCTTCTTGGTGCTCAGCATTAAGTCTCTTGCAACTTCCAGAAACAACTTCAGCAGCTCACTGTTCAAAGACGGGTTGGTGGCATATGCAGACTTTTTTTTTTTTTTTCTGTTTAAGATGTTCTAGCCTCACACACTCATTAAAAAGTTTCCCAAACCTCTCAATACTGCCCCAGACTCAAATGAAGATACAAACCCATTCTCTCTCCTTTCTCTCATCATGAGGGGAACAATTCAGATTTTATAGAGCAAGATATAATTATACGACACAGTTGTAATAGGCAGGGGACATCTGTTACACTTTCATTCCTATAATCCATTTGGACATAAATAGGATTACAAACATCCTAACAATATAAAAGCTATAGAAGCAATCCCTTCAAGCCCCAAAACTGTGACAACTGTAAGCTTTAAAAGGACAGTTGACAATTTCTGCATTCTACTAATTTTCTCTTAAGTGGACACATACTGTCAAAGATGGAAGGTTCCCATGCTACATATTGAGGAATTAAAAAAAAATAAATTACAGGAATGATCTCTTTTTAAAGGGCTGCTAAGACACAGATTTCCTTATTAAAGCAGATGATCCTTACTGTAATAACTAAATCAGACACATTCCTACTGAGGCACACTCACAGCAACATATACACTAACATGTTCCATTGAAAACACAAAGCAAAAAGCTTACTCAAGTTTGAATCATCACAGCATTTATAGGGCTTAGAATGCTGCTTCCAATAGTCTTTACCTGCCTAGACTACAACTCCTGGCTTGAAATTCTAAGCCATGCTAAGGTCTCCACTACTGGTTGGTAACCCTATTATTCAGTGAATAATAACAGTAATAGCAGATTTCATATGATTTTTGTTTACAATAAAATGCTTCCAAAAAGCCAGCCTTTTCCTCATCACCCAGGGCTATTAACGTGTAGTTTACTTGTGGCAGCGCTGCTCCTCCAGGTTTTCAAAGTAACAAAATAACCCAGACGACGTGAGACGGCTCCAGAGCAGTCAGGACCCCCACATCCTTCCTTTCACAGGCAAATATCGCACGGCGGCTGGGGAAGAGCTCTATGGCACCAAGATCCTTCCCACCGCGACAGGGCCTGGGCAGCGGCAGCCGGGCTCGGGGCCGCTCGCCAGACGCGACCCCCTCGGCTCCCCACTGGGACCCGGCCAGGTAACACAGCCCGCCCGCTCCCGCCGCTGTCAGTTCGCCTTTCACCCCGCTGCCCTCCCGGCCCTCACACTCCTCTTACCCGCGCCGCTTTCTCCGGCAGCTTCTTCCTGTTTCGCTTCTTCTGCTCATCGCCTTTGAGGTTCAGCTGCCCGGGGCTCGGGCCGGCCGACTTGCCCTGGGCCCCGCCGGCCGTCAGGCCCGCGCCGACCGCCTCGTCACCCTTCCTCACGGCCGCGCTCCGCGCCGGTTTCTTGCNGGCGGTGCCGGCGGGGAAGGCAGCGGTCTCGACGTGGCAGGCAGCGAACGGAGCGGGAGCGTCCGAAGCCGAGGGGTTGGAATCTGAGGTCATCAAATCCAACCTATGACCGAACACCACCCTGTCAACTAGACCTTGGCACTAAGTGCCACGTCCCGTCTTTTCTTAGACACCTTCAGGGGTGGGCAGCCCATTCCAATGTCTGGTCACCCTTTCTGTGAAGAAATTCCTCCTAATCTCCAAAGTGAAGCTTCCCCGGTGCAGCTTGAAGTGATGTCCTCTCATCCTGTCACTGCTTTCCTAAAAGGGGCCGCCCCCCCCAACCTGGCTGCACTCACCTTAAAGGTGGTTGTAGAGAGCGATAAAGTGACCCCTGAGCCTCATTTTTTTCCAAGCTAAACAGCCCCAGTTCCCTCAGCCTCTCTTCACAGGACTTGTGCTCCAGCTCCTTCACCAGCTCCATTGTTTTTCTCTAGACATGCTCCAGCAGCTCAGTGTCCTTGTAGTGAGGAGCCCAGAACTGAACACAGGGTTTGAAGTGCAGCTTCACCAGTGCTGGGTGACAGTCACTTTTGTGGTCCCACTGACCAAGCTATTTCTGGATACCATCAGCCTTCTTGGCCACCTGGGCACACATTGGCTCNCAGTTCGGCACGCAGCAGCCCCAGCCCGCCCGACAAGGCGTCCCGCACCCGGGCCGCCGCCTCCTCAGCCCACCGGGCCGCTGCCTCCTGCCAGCTTCCCGCAGCCATCGCGGTCCCCGGCCTCGCAGAGGCCCGAACCGAGCGGGGCGGCGAGGGCGCGCCTCAGGCCGAGCGCATCNTTGCTGCCAGCCAGCACTCCCAGCTCCTTTCCCACTGGGCAGCTTTCCAGACACTGCACCCTAAGTGTATGGCACGGGGTTGCTGTGACCCAAGTACAGGACCCAACACTCAGTCTCATTGAACCTCTTAAAATTGGCCTCGGCCCATCGATCCGGCCTGTCCAGATCCCTCTGCAGAGCCTTGCTGCCCTCCAGCAGATCAACACTCCCACACAACCTGGTGTCAGCTGCAAACTTGCTGAGGGTCAACTTGATCCCCTTGTCGAGGTCATTGATAAAGATGTTAAACAGAGCTGGACCCAGTACTGATCCCCAAGTAGTGCCACTAGTGACCAGCTGCCAACTGCATTAGTTCCATTCACCACCACTCTCTGGGCCTGACATCGAGCCAGTATTTCATCCAGCAAACAGTGCACTCACCCAAATCATCAGCAGCCAGGAGAGTGCTGTGGGAGACAGTGTCAAAGACTTTACTAGAGTCCAGGTAGGCAGCATCCACAGCCTTTCTCTCCCTCATCCACTAGGTGGGTCACCTTGTCATAGAAGGACATCAGTTAGTCAAGGATGCTTTAGCATGGACTGTTTTCATTTTTCAGAAAATATTAACTGTTGTTGTTGCAACTTGTTGCACCTTGGAGCCACCCTAACATCCCAAATAATGTATTCTGTAAGTATTTTAAGAAGTTTAAGATGTTGTGCTATATAGATAGAGGTAACAGAAGAGTGATCGTGTAGTTATAGTTTTAAATACACCAATCAAAGAAATATGCCTAACAAATTTGAAGGTATCATTCAACTACAGTGAATGTTTTGTGTTTTGTATATATATATATATGTAGGCATACTTATACATATACCTATACATAGAGAGAGAGAGATATTAAACCGGGGCCATAGAACAGAAAATATTGTTCGTTTTAAAGAAAGCACCGCAAGAACCTGGTGGGGCTGAGTGCCACAATCCAAGCGATTGACGCGATGGCTTTCACTGCGGCGCCGGGGCACCACCAAGTGGCAGCATCGTGAAGAGCCGAGCTCTCGTCGGAAAAATATTTCTGTCTTATAAAAGAACAAAGGGAGCGGTTCCGCACCTGGAAATAGACAGTTTCGGTTTGATTCGGCTGGTAGAGTAAGTTAATCTGAAAGGAATAAATATATTTCTATTCTGAAGCAATGAGTTGTAGCCATAAATAGGCGTACAGTTGTAGCAAATTGAAATATTTTGAAGAAAGTCTGTGTGACTCATTAAAACAGTTGGGAACAAATATTCTGGCTGTACTCATCAAATAAAGCAAACATTTTATTTGGAACTAATTTTGACGCGTACTAGTCTAGTATTAATCTTCAGCTGTATTAATAGATCTGATCAAAGTTGCCCCAAGGACTCTTCCAGCAGTGCTAATATAAAGTATCATCTTTCTCATGCCATTCTCCCAGAGATCACAGTATAAGATTGACACATTACACATGACACACTAAAAAAGAGAAAATGATGGCAAAACCAAAAAGAATAGAGACAAAGCTTAAACTTAATTTTTAAAATGTCAGCTCTGTTGACTGTGCAAACATTCCTTGTTTTACCACAACAGCTATTAGACATGTCTTACACAGTACCTTTACCACCATATTTAAAGCTCCATGGCCGGTTGCCATGACATGAAGGAAGCCCAACTATTGCTTTGCAGTCTCAAAATACCTGTTTCAGGAGGTTTTAATGATTATCTTGAATGATATAGAATCCATGTGTCTTGCAGCTGTAGACACTCTTTAGATTAGAAGTCAGATGGATATGGCAGAAGCAGATAAAGCCTCTGATCAGGTAAATAAGTAGAATCCCAATAAAAACACATTCAAGGTTGTTGTGACAGGAAATTGAAAAAGTCTTGAACAATAAGCTATTTTGCTGTCTTATAGGATCATGACTGAGTTGCTTTAAGGTGAACTCAGTACATAATTCAGTGAAACTACTAAGTCATATACCCATTATTTTTCTGGAAGGAGGGAGCAACAACAAGAAGAGCATCCCTGATCCAAGAATCACTATCCTTGGCAATATTATCAAGTAGCTGGAAAAGGGATGAGTAGTCTGCAGACAGAATTTTCATTGAGAAATTTCTCATCTAGGTCATGGCTGGAAGCCTTGAGCCAAGACTCAGCCCAGGCTGAGGAATGGGCTTAGAGTTAAATGTTGGATTAGGAGAATGAGGCTTGTTATGCCTGGAAATGCACTTGGTGTGGAGTTACCAAGAGCTGCCAAAAAGGGGTAGAAGATGACAAGAATTCTTCCTGGAGACATTTTTCATCCAGGCCGTGGCTGGGCATGTTGGAGAAGGCCCAGCTGATGTCTGGGATTAGGGTTAATGTTAACATTACATACCTGGTTGGGAGAGAGATAAAACCTGGGGCTACAGTTGGTGGGGGGCAGAAAAGGAGCAGCCGGAGAAAGGGGTAGGCTGCAAAAATACCTCTTCCCTGAAATCTTTTTAATCTGGGTGCTATGTCAGGATCTGGAACTAAGGCTGAACCCATTCTTTGCATTCAGTCTAAGTTAGACTTTTAGCAAGGCAGAGCCGAGCACTCCATTTTGATAAAAAGATCTGCTCTAGGAATTCTCTTAGGATAACTTGTTCATCATGGCTGTGGCTTGGGGACTTTGGTTGGTCTCTGCAGATACCAGGTGTTGAAGTTGTGGCTACAGTTAGACTTAGGGAGAGGAAACAGGTGAAGTTTGAATACCCATTTGGAGTGGGGCAGGAAAGAATTATTCTCAGAGAAGTTTCCATCTGGTTGATGGTTAGGGGCTTTGGGCTGTCTCAGCCTGAACCTATGATTAGGGATCTGGTTATGTTCAGCTTTGGGAAAAGAGAGAAAGCCTAGCACTTCATTTGGTCAGGGATTGAAAAGGGATTGCCAAAGGAAGGGATGGGGGCAAAAATAATTGTTCCCTGAGGACATGTTCACCTGGGCTATGACTTGAGAATGTTGAGCTGGATCTCACCTGACACCTAGGTTTGGGATAAGTGTTGGAAGAGACACAAACAGTAGAAGCTCCAGTTTAGTCCTGTTAAGCCTGGAAAGAGGCTGCAAAGGGAACAGTGGAGTATCAGAAGAACTCTCTCCTGAAGTCTTGTGCTGTTATCTTGGTTTAGAGACAAGATTAGGGGAAAAACACTCTGGAATGAGT